>CABHPP010147602.1:0-40628 GCA_902168425.1 Peromyscus attwateri | reverse complement strand
CTCTCTCTCTCTCTCTCTCTCTCTCTCTCTCTCTCTCTCTCTCTCTCGTGCACACACACCATGGCATGTTTGTAGAAGTCAGAGGACAACTTGTACTTCCACCATGGAGGTCCTGGGGAACAAAATCAGGTCCTTATGCTTGGTGGCAAGTGCCTTTACCCACCGAGCCATCTCTCTAACCCCAATAAAACAATTTGGTAAGTAAGGACAACAGAATGGTTCCCAGGTATCAAAGGTCTGTCTGCAAAGGAAGTAGCAATTAACTTTTTCTTAGAATTTGAGGAAGTTCACAAATAGAGAGACACGGATCTGAAACATAGAGCATTTATTTGTTTCTGTGTGCCAGAACTATCTGTACTGGAGACTAGATGTTGGTTCCATTAGACTAAGGCAAATGCATGCACAGGGAGGTGGGATGAGGCTACGGGGTGGTACGTCCATGTAGGATTGCTGCAGGCAAGCAATGCAAGTGACTGGGCTATGTTAAATGAGAGAGAGAGAGAGAGAGAGAGAGAGAGAGAGAGAGAGAGAAGAAACTCTGGAGCCGCTTAGCAAATTGAAGGAAATCTAAAAACCATAGTCTGAATAAAGAAGAACCAGGTATTTCCTGGAAATCTGGATGTTTGGGGGCTTGTGCCATCATAAATGAATTCCAGGGCCGGGCGGTGGTGGCGCACGCCTTTAATCCCAGCACTCGGGAGGCAGAGGCAGGCGGATCTCTGTGAGTTCGAGGCCAGCCTGGGCTATCAAGTGAGTTCCAGGAAAGGCACAAAGCTACACAGAGAAACCCTGTCTTGAAAAATCAAAAAAAAAAAAAAATGAATTCCAACGAGTTTTCACTCTCTGTTATTCCACACACGAGTGACATTTTAGGGACTGTCTGATCAATCCAGCAGATCCCCAAAGCTGACCTCCACCCAGGAAATCAACTAAGAATCCATCAAGAGGGGCTGGAGAGATGGCTCAACACTTAACATCACTGGCTGCTCTTCCAGAGGACCTGGGTTTGATTCTTAGCACCCACATGGTGGCTCACAATCCCAGGGGATCTGAAGCCCTCTCCTGCCCTCCTCAGGCACTGTGTGCACACGGTGCACAGACATATGTGCAGGCAAACACCCACATGCACACAATAAAGGGAGGGGACTACCAACTCTGTATCCAACAGCGGGAGGGCACTTCCTGTGGATAAATTGAGCTGTCATAAAAGAAGAGAATATCAGTAGGTAAAAGAGAGCTATTCTCTGAGTGGGCACAAGCTACAGTCATGGTAGGGAACGAAGAATGACTGAAGAGTTTTGACAAGAGAGAGAGACAGGATAAATCCCAGACAGAAGCTTTTGACTAACTTAACCTGGCTCTCAGTTCATTTGCATACTCAACAAACCATTTTATTTCTTCTTTAAATTCTCAAGGGCAAGAATGAGAACACACATTATCCTTTTGCTTCTCTCCATGGGCTAACCAGGTGCGCCTTTTGTTTTTCCGCTAAGATCTGCTAGAGTAGGAGAGGACACATACTGAGCGAATCTCAGCTGCCTGGGAGAGTCCTGCCCTGGCTGAACCATATTCTCCTTCATTTCACCTAGGAGCATCCTGAAGCTGTCGAGCAAGTTGTTTGCTGAATTTTCAGGAATTTGTAAGCCAGCTCTTCAGTTCACTCGCGATTAACAATTAGATTGTATAAACCTAAACATGGAACGAAGGTAACATATACTCAAAGCTTCCTATTTATTTCGCTATTAGTTTTTAGTACATGAGTCAGGTTTACACCACTTCAACAAAGAACTGGACACGGGCTATGAGTAAAGGAAAACAACACTATTTAGCTCACGGTTTGAGAGGCTCAGTGGTACAGTCCTGGTCAGCTTGGATCTGCTGAGGGCTCTGTGGGGGACGGCAGCTGACAGATGGTAAAAGCCTATGCTGGAGCGAGCAGTCAGATCTCAAGCTGGGAAGCAGAGGTATCTGGGAGGGCCAGGGTTTTTCCTTTTGTAACCACTCTCTTTTGAAGAACTATCAGGAGGTCACATTAGGACTATGAAGGGGTCAGGTGATAACCACCATGGGGTCATGTGAGAATGACTTCATCCACCAATGACCTAAGGACTTCCTACGAGGCCCCACCTCTGAAACGTTCCACCAGCTGCTTGGGGACCATCACCCTGGGGATCAAGCCTCCTATCACATGGACTGTCGAGGACATTCAAACCGTAGCACTGAGGTTATTTATATCTACGGAATGTTGCATATACATTGTATGGTAGGGAAACGTCATAATGTGCTATGGACATCTCGTTACTCTGCCAGTGATATCATACTGGTAGCTCAAAATTGATAATGGTGGGTGAGAATGTACACAAATCAGGTAAGAAAAACCCACAAGCTAGGGCTTCTGTACCTCCAAGAAAGCTATTAAACATTTGCTAGCATACCACATTCCCTTCCTTTCCCTGGACCCCAACTCCAAGAATAACCATTAGAAACTGAGGCATTCTTTTTACTTGATAGATATAGGTCAAGAGAAAAAACAAAGGTGGTTAAAAGTCAAGTTAGTTTTATTTGTTTTGTTAACAATCTAACATGTAGTTAGTAGTTCTGACACAAGAATGGGGAGGGTTGGAAAGAACAGGATCACCATACCCATGATGCCACTCAAGAGCCATTTCCCGGTGGAGTGAAGTTTGAAAGTCTGAATGCATCTCTTGGCTCATTCTTTACTTGTTTCCCAGATGGACAAGAAAGCACGCAGAAAAGGCAACGGAGCTGTTTCCTTTTCTCTCCAGGCAAATTTCTGAATTCTTCTAGAATTGGTTCTTTGCCCTGGAAATCTCCTGAAGGCAGTGAGACTGGAGACTCTAGCCTGCCCACTTCCACCTGGTGGCCACTGCCGGAGTCCAGTGGCATCCTCTCCCAGGTTCTGGGAGTGGCAGTGTCAAAAGCGGTGGAGATTGAGTTGTCTTTCAGACGGCTTCTCTCTTCTGACTTAATTGCTGGATCTAGAGTTACCTTTCCTGTATTACCTCCCCTCCCCAAAGACATATTTAGTTATAACTACAATAATTTCAAGAAAGGGCAAGCTCCCTGTCTCTTCCATCAGAATTTCTAGGCACACACTACATCTTACAGAACATATGTATACTCAGAGGAGTTTTCCATCCAACCTGTCCCTACAGTTTTTATCTAGACTGTACTAACTTTGGCTGGGCGATCATTTCCACATGATATCTTAAAGGGCTAGTTTGGAGTCAGAGGCAGGCAGGAGGAGGATGGGATGGGAGGTACTGTTGGGGTCCTGGGCTCATTCTTAGCCCACACGTGCCCATCGCCCCCTCAGGAACTGAAGAGGAGCGGTGGTCTGCACTGGTCCCCCCCTCTGTCTTCCGTGTGGCTTCAGCTGAGCAGTTCCTGTACGCATGCGCCTCTTTCTTCTGCCTTGAGTCAGTCTCAGGGGTCGACACATCCTTCCTTCTCTGTACATGAGCTCTGGTAAGATGAGCCCCTTGGCATCGCTTGCAGCAACAGATTCCCATGCGATTAAAGATGTTCTTTGTCTGCAATGGGATTCTTAGGACTTGGGGACCATCCCCTTAGGAGTTGGGGACCATCCCCTTAGGACTTGGGGACCATTCCCTTGGTTTACTCATTGTCCCACTTCTTGGTTTAACGAGCTGTGCATTATTCGGGAGTGACGAGCACCATTGCTTCAGGATGTACTTTACAATATGATCTTACAGTTTGGACAATGCCTTCTTTTTTTCCTTTTTATTTCCATATTAGTAAGTTTTCAAGAAGAAGAATTAGACCTTGTGAAGGAGGGGGTTTATACTCCCTATTAACCTAGAGAAAACTGTCATAGAGAGCAGAGGAATAACCAGTGGGCATCCCCAGAGTTAAAAAGAAACAGCCACCACACCTCTCAAAATGTCAGTGATTTTTACGAGTTTCCAAGCCATATTGACCTTCAGGAATATTTGTTCAATGCTATGTTGGATGCATCACCTGAACATCAAGGGCTAAAGTCATGAAAGCCAGATAGGTCTTTTGACAAAGCCCCAGATGCGAGGGGTTACCCAGACAAGCCTGAACTTCTCTAACTGAACTTTGAGTGACTCTAGCCTTCCTGGTGCAGACCTCCCCCGATGGTGATATTATGACTGCTTTCAAGACATTAGCTCTTCTCCCCTGAAAGGAGCCACGCTTCTGTTATCTTGCTAGTCAAGGCATCTTTTATTGGTAGGACCATGTGTTCTAGGGGTTTATTTAATGACTTAGAAGTAAAGCTGGACCTAATAGAACCCAGAAGCATCATACTCATGGGTTAGTCATGATTATTTGCCCCCAAACAGAGAGCAGGAGGCACCACAAAGAACACAGACACACAGGTACCTCAGCATGGGACCTGACAGGAGCTTTGTGGCAGCTGAAGAGGAACTTTATTCCAATCATTTAAGTAATTGCCCATCTGTCCACGGTCATTATATAGAATCAAATTTTTGTTGAGTCTTTTCTGAGGAAACTGGCTTCTAGACTGTCTGCCTTGAAGAACTCTCACCACGTAACTGAGGGGGCAGATGGAAGCCACCCACCTGTTCCCCACTCTGTCTTACTGCTGTTGGAGGAACCTCTCAGGAAGTGGCACCATAAAGCAGGCTCCAGGCGTGGCAGCCAGCTCCTCGGTCCTTATGATACCCCTGGAGGTAGGCAGACAGGCGGCGAGTGCCATTGTTTGTAGACAGAAAACTGAGGTATAGAGAACAACAGACACTGATGACACAGCAACTAACTGGCAGAAAGAGGAAGAAAATCCCTGGTGTCGGGCGCCTGTGTCTGTTTCTCCCAACATAGACTCCTTTTGGTGGGGAAGGCCAAAAGGGAAGAGGCAAAAAAAGCAGGTGTGGGCAGTGACGCGAGGCACTACTTCGTCTGAGGGAATACTTCATGTACACTGACATCTGGCCCAGACAAGGGGGCCAGCAGCCCTCCCTGCAGCTCTGCAGCCGGTTCCAAGCAGCACTGGCAGTGCCGCCTTAAAACGGGACTGCGTTTTTTCTTCCTTCTTTTTAAAATTTGGTCTTAGTTGAAGTACTGGGGATTGAACTCAAGGCCTTACACTTGCCAGGCAAGCACTCTACCACTGAGCCACACCCCTCTTGTATCAGGTCTTAGTTGACACCCCTCCCCCCTCCCCCAAGCACAACTGTAGAGGCGATAGGGCAGCCTATGAGGGTCAAAAATCCTCTGGATTCTCAGGCTTGGGATGTTTGCTATTGTTCTCACCGTGCATGACAAGGTCTGTGCTGGGCTGTTACTACCTGGCAGCAGTAAGATTTCAGCAGGAACCAGAAAGTCACATGTTGAGAAGGTCAATGCTTCTTCCTTCTATTCACCTGTTCATTCCTGATACACTACTCCATTGAAAGTTTGCTACTTTGGTTTTCTAGATAAATATATATAGTTAGTCTTTCTCTTTTAAATGCAGATTTCCTAGGCACAATCATATAAAAAAGGAAAACAATTCTTTTGTGAATTTATTTTTGAAACTGCTTTGGCTTAGAACATGGCACCACACAATAAGAACGTTAACTTTCATAGGGAGGGATAGTTTTTAGAGGCTTATCCAGAATAAATATATTAAAATGAGGGTGGTGTCCAGAGTGTTGAAAAAGGACTTTCCCAGATGATGATAATGGGCTGGTGGTCCTGGGTACTATAAGAAAGCAGGCTGAGCAAGCCATGAGAAGCAAGCCAATGAGCAGCACTCCTCCATGGCCTCTGCGTCAGCTCCTGCCTCCAGGTTCCTGCCCTGACCTCCTTCAGTGATGGATGACAATGTGGAAGTGTAAGCCAAATAAGCCCTTTCTTCCCAACTTGCTTTTTGGTCATGGCGTTTCATTACAGCAATAGTAGCCCAAACTAAGACAGTAGGTTTATGGTTTTGTGTGGGGCTACATTCATGGCTGTCCTGGGTGGGATGTGAAGCCGATGATGAATTTCTGCCTCTTTTTAAAAGAGTCAGATAGGTAGGTATTAAGGCCATCATTACTTGATTTTATCTGCATTATCTATCTGTCTGTCTGTCTATCATCTATCTACCTATCTATCAATCTATCATCTGTTCTGGAAATCAATCGAGTAAAATTGTTCCCTGTGTGAAATATGCATGTGTACTTTATATTTTTCCCTGATTGGACTCAGTGTGTGAGGTGGGTTGGTTGAAGGCTTATAGGGCATGAGACCTATGTGATTCCCCTTTAGTCTCCGTCCCTAGGGATGCAGCGTGGACTGGATACTGACTGAGCATCCAGTTCGCAGGTAATAGAGTAAGGTACTTTCTTCCCCTGTCAGATCCCCGCTGATAGCTTTTGGTACCCATTCCGCCTGAACAAGGCTTGAGAGCTGCCTCCCTCAGGACAGGCCTGTGGGCAGACGTCCCCCAGCCCGGAGCTGTTTCTGCTCCCAGTCCTGGTGAAAGGAGATGCAGATTTTAGGCTGAATACTGATGATGGAAGAGGAGAATTTTTAAAGAGGATTTTTGTTGCTTCAGGGAAGAAAACTGCAGTTGGGCTTGAAAGCCTAAAGCCCTTTCATTTCACAGGGAGAGGTTTGATAGCTCTCTCTCTCTTACTGTGCTCAGGGCAGAATTCTTGCAGACACAAAGGCACTACAGCTTTAATCCTGGAGCACAGTGACCCATCAGAACGGCCAACAAGAACTCTGGGCATCTCCTGGACTGACGACTTAAAACATTTCAAATTGATAAAATGAGGTTGGGAAACCACAACAATAGGCCAAGACCACAAAAAAAAAAAAGTGAGGCAAATTCCTTAGCAAATCTGGACTCATTAATGTAAACTGATATTGCAAATTGATGTCCCAACAGGTTAAATTTGGATACATTGTATTTGGTCCACATATTGTATTTAAAATTATGTTGCTGAAATTTCAGTTATAGTTTGAATTTCTGGTTTCTCTTAAAAAAAAAAAAAAACACACAGATGTCCAGGTATCAAGGAAACTATTGTCAGGAAGCAGCCAGCTGTTGCTCCTGATGTCCAGCTTTCATAGTCCTACCTCTCTCTGTATATTATATCATAGCATATTAGAGCAGGGCCACTTTAGCTATTTAAATTACCAGCCTGGATCCTGTAGGCTTTTGGGTTTGAGATCACTCATGTAGGATCGGTGGCTTCTGCTAGGGAAGTGCTGGGTCAGCGAGCTTGAGGCAATACTAGTAAAAGGTTATGAGGTAACCACGATTCTGACCTGATGGTTTTCCATGGAGAAATGAGGAGGAGAGCAAAGCCCCCCACCCCGTAGCAATAGAGACAGAAGACCAGGGCAGGCATAGGAAACTGGGAACTTCACTAGGACAGTGGGTTTACCTTGGTAGCCCATACAAATGGGAAAGGCAGTCTCCTAGTCGTACAGCATGCATTGTTCTAGGACAGCATCTATCCAACTAGGGGCGGGGGTGACCCATGGGGGTACCAGCTGGTTTTTATCTCGGTCTGTATCAGCGGGAGGTGGGTGTCTTTCTTCTGCACCACTTCATATGGTGAGATCATCCGACCTGGCCCTGCTGCTGGCTTTGCTCAGCCTGCTCAGGGGCCTGTTGTCATCGGTTGTCAGCTCTGGACAGAGTGAAGGCGCCTTCTCGGCCGACAGCCCTTGCTTGGCTACCTTTTCAGCTTGCAGCTCTTCCTTCTCGCCGTCCTTCCCCACTCCAGGGGTCTCTGCTTTCTCCCCATCGGGTACTGTGACCGCCTCCTGCCCTTCTGGGGTCGTCTTCTCGGCTTCCTGCTTCTTCTCTCCCACTTCGGGTTCCACAGCCTCCTCTACAGGCTGCTCTTCCCCCTCCACTTCCTGGGCCCCCACCTGAGCATAAGAAGGCAGGGTTTCTTGGTAACCCCGTGACATATCTGCCAGGGGTCCCGTGCCGATCTTCTCCTCAAACTGACTGAAGGGCTTGGCTGAAAGGGGGCTGGTCTCCACCATTCCAACTTCAGTCAAAGGGAAGTAGTGGGATACGATCTTCTCTTCTTCTAGGAGCTGGTAGCCCTTGGCTTTCTGGATGGAGGAAACCGCAATGGAATGGAGGGACTTCTCAGGGATCTCCCCCAGTGGTTGCTCAACAGGCCTCTTGAAGGCAGACCGGATTCCCTTCATGCCCAGGTGGCTCATCTCCATGATGTTGAGAAAGAGAGACACAAAAGCAACTGACAGCATGAACAGGATGAAGATGGTTTTCTCCGTAGGCCGGGACACAAAGCAGTCCACCACATTGGGGCAGGGCCATCGGCTGCAGCGATAGAGGGGCAGGATGCGGAAGCCATACAGGAAGTAGTGGCCCACGATGAAGCCCACCTCGAAGAGGGTCTTGAAGATGATGTGGCAGACATAGGTCCTTAGCAGCGTGCCCTCCAACCGGAACTTCTTGGTGCCCTTGCTACTGCTGCTGCTCTTCCTGATGCTGGCCTGGTCCGGGGCGATTGGTACCCTCTCGCCCCCGTTGCTGCGGGACTGCTGACACAGCTCCTCAGCTTCACGGTCCTTTCGCTTTTCCTCCATGCGGACGTGATGTACCGCGTGCCCCACGTACATCAGCGATGGAGTGGAGACGAAGATGATCTGCAGGACCCAGAGGCGGATGTGAGAGATGGGAAAGGCCTCATCGTAGCAGACATTCTCGCAACCTGGCTGCTGGGTGTTGCATACGAAATCAGACTGTTCATCACCCCACACAAACTCAGCTGCGGTGCCAAGGATGAGGATTCGGAAGATGAAAAGGACCGTGAGCCAAACTCTGCCAATGACGGTAGAGTGCTCATTCACCTCCTCCAAGATGTTTCCCAGGAAACTCCAGTCGCCCATTGCTCACCACCTAGGAAGCAGAAGGCAAAACCTAAGTGGCCACCGTGCAACCCCGAGATGACCTCTTTCCCAGCTCTTGGAGCGCCCTCCTTTCCGAGCTGATGGAACAGGCATGGGGTAAACAGTCTCTATGGAGTGCCTCGTCTGTGTGGACTAGGACTAAGGGACAAAGGGATCTTGAAGTGGGTTTAGTACTAATCTGTAAAATAGTGCTGCTTATAATATCTGTTCTCATTCACCTCACAAGTAGCTTGAAAGGATCCATGATTCAGTATCTGTATAAATCCCCGAATTTACTGTGATTTACTATGGACCAGAAGTAGAAAGCTATGGTTACATGAATTTAAATCAAGACCACACGGAGATGAAAGATTCATGAATCATAATACTGAAAACAATCCCCTATACTATGGGTTCCTGGGCTCCCAACAACATTCTCATGTGAATGAAATTCTAAGTAGCCACTTTACGTTGGGCTGTTTTGGAATGTGTAATGATCACATATGTGAAAAGAAGTGGAAGAGAATGAACAATTGTTGAACATTTTTAGTTGGACAGACCTTTGATGTTGCACTATTTCTGTTATCTGAATCCTGTTAGACGTTAAGCTCTCGGGTGGCGGGGATGTGCCTGTCGCGTTTACTGATGCGTAGCCGATGCCAGCACACACAGCCCGCACATAGGACTTTACATGAGGGTTTTCTAAACCAACTTGCTTTCAACATATGAGAAAACAGGGGCTTCAGAGGCTAAGCAGATGGTCTTAGATCAGACAGCAAAAACACTAGCAGTTCCGTACCTGATCCCAAAGGTTTGATTCTCAAACCGTTAAGAAATACTGCCTGCTACATGGGCTACACGTTTCTCTGACTTCTGTAGTCCTAATTTATGCTTTCTCTTCTTGAGGTTGAGAGCTGGAAACCCCTCTTAATAGTTTTACAAATTGAGGGCAGTATATTTTTATTATTACCCCTTTAAATTCCAAGAGCAGAGAGAGTGCTTTAGGAGGGAGTTGTGTTACTGGAAGTCCACTAGGATGTGTTCAGTGTTTCACAAAACGAATAGGCTGCAGGGTTAGTTACAGGTGGTTGTTTAAATACAGAAGTTTGATCTGTGGGGAAAAATACTATTTTTTTTTTTTTTTGGTTTTTCGAGACAGGGTTTCTCTGTGTAGCTTTGCGCCTTTCCTGGAGCTCACTTGGTAGCCCAGGCTGGCCTCGAACTCACAGAGATCCGCCTGCCTCTGCCTCCCGAGTGCTGGGATTAAAGGCGTGCGCCACCAACGCCTGGCTGAAAAATACTATTAAACAGTGATATATAATGTCTCCAGTATAGCAGGGGCTGACGGGGAGAGGGTTGAATTGATGGGAAGGTTTGTACACGTGGGGGCCACTCATTCAGGACTACAATAAAAACAAAACAAACAAAACTTCCCACATCAGCTTAGGTCAGTTGTCCCTCCAAGCTGAACATCTCTGGAGCTGTGGAACTCACTCATGTCTGCCCTTAGATCAAGGCAATAGCTCCTGTTGGAGGGCCCTTCTCTGGGTTTCTGCTGGCCATCATCAGAAATAAATGAGAAACATCGCAATTGGGTGATCCATCTGAGCATCAAGTCTGCACATGAGACAGACCCAGGGAGGTCAGTTTCTTATCAAATAGTTCAATCTATTTTCTCCTGTAAGACAAAGCTTTAGCTTTGATGTATTCTAATCTGATAGCTTATTATTACTGTGTACATAATCTTACTATCTTAGAATAGACCATTCTTCAATCACTTTTGGCCTTCTCTTCCGTGACCCATGGCAGTGTAGAACAACGCACTTCAGAGTGTGGGTCCTCCATAGATGCCAGAGGATGGGGCTGAGGGTGATGGTTCTAAGATCTGAAACTCTCAGCTCCCATAAAGACAATTATCACCAAAATTCAGGGACTTCCAGTCTTCTTCTACACAGCGGTAATGAGAGTAAGGACTCACAACAAATAATAAAGTTTATAAAATTTAGAATAAAAAGGAGAGCTTTCAAGGAAATAAATGCAAACACCAGGAAAAAAAGAAAAAAGTAAGATCATGCAAATTAGCTCCCTTGAACCAAAAACAAAGGCAAAATAAACCTTCCCACAACTGGGGCAGAAGGTGTTTGTTTTAGGAAACATCGGTATATAAATGGGTAGACCCGTAACTTAACACACACTGTCATGGTACACGGTCATGGCCCAAGACCTTCCTGACAACTCTGCCAATAATTTCTAAATGAAAGCCAGAGCAAAGCTGTGTCCTTTGTAACCCATCCTGCTACATGAGGATTGCTTTGAATTTTGAAAATTTTCCTTATGTTTACTCAAGAGTTTTGTGCCAAATTACAGGCAACTGTACCTTAGGACAAAAATCTTTCTACTGGCATGGCAGTGAAACAGGTCAGAGAGGAGTTAGAGATGCTGGGGAAAGTGTTTGGGTTATTACAATATGTTTTAGAGTGTGTGTGTGTGTGTGTGTGTGTGTGTGTGTGTGTGTATGTGTATGTGTGTGTGTGTGAAAGAGAGAGAGAGACAGAGAGACAGAGAGACAGA
Source organism: Peromyscus attwateri (assembly GCA_902168425.1). NCBI lineage: Eukaryota > Metazoa > Chordata > Mammalia > Rodentia > Cricetidae > Peromyscus > Peromyscus attwateri. Next base: position 29,183 of record CABHPP010147602.1, on the reverse strand, counting down.
GAGAGAGAACAACCTTTGAGAGTCAGTTCTCTTCTACCATGTGGGTTTCTGGGATCACACTTAGGTCATCAGGCTTGGTGACGGGAGCCTTTGCCTTTAACCTGCTGAACTCTCTTGCTGCCTTTCTCCTTTTAAATTTAAATAAACTATTTGAAAAAGCAAAACAATATTTATCTATTTAATGTGTACAGTGTTTTGTCTGCGTGTATGTCTATGCCCCGCTGTGTGCCTGGTGCCTGCAGAGTCTGGAAGAGGTCATCAGATCCCCTGGGATTGGAGCTACACATGGCTGTGAGCTGCCAAATGTGTCCTGGAATTGAACCCGGTTCCCCTGGAAGAGCAGCGAGTGCTCTTAACCATGGAGCCATCTCTCCAGCCACACCTCCAACTTTAAATGTTTATGTGTTTGAATTGTTGTTGTTTATTTTTCCTCCATGGATAAAGATTGGACTGAACATGCCAGGCAAGTGCTGAGTTACACCCCCAGCTCTGGTCTTAACTTGCACGTACAGTGATCATTGAAGGAAGTGAAGACACAGCAGCAGGCTGGAGCAGGGAGAACTCGGAACCAAAAGAACCATTCACTTCTGCCCTCCTCCATTGTATTTTGTTGTGAAAATGGAGTGGACCAATCCAGTACAGATGGAAGTTAAATGATGTTTTTTTTTTTTTCAAACCTCAACCCCAGGACCTCCATGTATTCCTGGTGACTTCCCACTCCAGAATTGTGGGTAGGGGTGATAATTGAAACAACAATTTATGCCAGAATCCCCACCCCTTCCTAACAGTGATGCACATTGCTGTGTCCCCTGTCAGTCCTCATGACAAGCTATGAGCTAAGCAAGTGACCTTCCTATTGAGATTTCAGACTGCCAAACACAATAAGCACAAGAAAATAGCATTCGGCTGCCAACTCCTTATTTTAAAACTAAGAAAGGTTTTAGATCACTAAATAATGTAGTCTGATTTCACCCTCACATGATTAAGGGGGGCCTTTAAGACCACAAAACTTAGAGAGGACACAATTTCAGAATAAAAGTCAAGTCTTTAAATCGAACACCTTTAACTTGGTGAGAAATTCACCTCCTTGTTTCCTTCATTACAGTTGAATTTTTGTCACAGGCTGTCAACATTTGCCTTGAGCTAAAATGGCCAGATCTACAGTTTGAGACTCAGAGAATAAAGAATTATCGGCACTCCGACCAGGAGAGACAAGCTGAGAGGTTAAATGAGTCTCCTAAGGTGGCCCAGCTAGGGAGGGTAGAGCTCAGATGTGAGCCCTAGTCTTCCCTACTCCAAGCCTGAAGGGAATTTCTAGGGCTGTGTGTCCTCATGGGCTTGAAGAGGCACAGAACCACATAAACATCCATGCTGACAAGTTTCTCAAACATCAGTGGGCACACACCACTCCGGCTGCAAGTGGGAAGTTAAGTGTGGCTCCATCTTTGTATGTAGGGCCACTAGGCAGCAGCTCTTACCAACAGACAACAGAATCCAGCCCAGGAAGAGTTTTAGAACCCTTAGCCAGTATCATTCCTGTGCTCCATGAACTGCTTTAACAATTCGAACCCTGAGCCGGGTGGCTTCCCCTCCACTCAGCACTCAACCATTGCGACTTTCCTCCCATCTCAGAGTTGTGAGTGAAAAAATTGGGGGGAAAAAGTGCATTGGTAAGTGGACTGCTTGTTTATGTCCCTCTGGATTCCTGGAGGTGCGTTCATTCTCTCTGAAAATGAAAAGACCTTAAGAAGTCAATAGCTGGAGTTTGAACATCGCTATTCACACCCACCATATCCCGGCACTCTCTCTCCCTTCCAAACCTCCGCACATCCTCAGAGGAGCTCCCAGAGGGTTCTCAAGGTTGAACTTGAGTGCAGCCCTCTCAACCCAAAGATAGAACTCGATGGCAACTTTCTTCGTCTTGGAGAAAACTATGTATGGCCCTGATCGTGCTGGGAAAGAGGAAGCGAAGGAAGGTTAAGGCCTAACGCCACCCAAGGAAAACTTGCCGGTATGAGTAGGGTCCCACGGAGAAACAGGTGCGGTCTTTCTCTCCTGGCGCTCGGCAGTGAAATGGCAACTTTGGTGTCTTTCCTTTGCCACCTAAAAGCCCACCTCCCACTTCTCTACCCCGCCCCAAATGTGCTGCACGACTGAGCAGATATGACTGGATCGGTCCTGATGGGTAGGTTTTACTGTCCAGCAATATTTTAAGCTCCCAGCCAGACAGCTTTTATGAAGGGAGGGATGTTTGGGAAACAATGGGAGGGAGAGAATGGGAGAGCTGTGCTGGGCACACGGGGGAGGAGGGTGGGGGAGAGCTGACGTGGGAAAGCTTAGCTGGGGCTTCTGCAGCCTCCAAACGTTTCTCTTAGCTGTAGACCGGCGTTCTACGGCTTCGGCTTCTTGCAGAGAGAGGACGGGTGTGAAGGGGTATTTTCCAAGGCCTTGAAGCCATCTTGGAGACTCTTAGTGTTGTAGGGAGAGTAAGAAGAGACCCATGTGCGACCTTCTGCTTGGAGTGGGACTGCATGAGAGTGGTTGGTTCCTTTCAAAGGGTGGCATTTAATCCTCCATCGGGGTTTGGCCTTGTGACTCAACACCTTCAGTACGCAGCCTCCCTGATGACTCTGCTCCTAGGAACAGTGGGGTGCTGAATACAGTTCTCAGTTCCAGGTGTGAGATACATGCCCCGGGTCAGTCAAGGAAAGCACCAGAAGCCCCCGAAGCAACACAGGCTCTGGTCATTCCTCACGGCTGCCCACTAGAACTAGAGGCTAAAATCACTCTGTGGAAGACACCATGCACATTGATTGTAGGGGAGAGAGAAAACGTGGAGGCACTAAGCTAGAATGCCTTCCATGCTGGCTAGCAGTCAAACCACAGTGGGTGCTAAGCACGATGCTGTGGATCAAAGGGGACCGTTGATCTGGTCCAGCTCTGAATCCTGTGAAACCAGAGTTCAACTTGCTGGGCAAAATAGGGGCCTGCTTCACCTGTACAAAAGTGTCTTGATGTGCTGGGGGTGACCAAATGCCTTCTAACTGGAGTGTTGTGGTGGTGGTGGGGAATAATCCATTCCTGGTACTTGAAGCCCCGCTAACAACTGAGGTCTAGGGAGACTACTGGCTCCAGTGGGGAACTTATTACTGATATTATCATTGCTAACTTGACAGAGCAAACTGCCTTCTAAATATCCACGCTTCTACCCATAGACGGAGCTGATGCCAGAGAAGTCTCTTCCTGTGAAGAACAGCGATGAACACAGAGACCCATGGCTTCCCAAGATGCTGAGAATAAGCAGCAGTTGCGGGCCCAGCCTAAACAAGACAGATACACCACACCCTTGAAGGCTTAGGGAACACTGAAAAAGAGAGGATTGGAAGTATGGAGAACCAGATGATAGGCTAAGGGCTATAAACTGCCTTTTTTTGTTTTTGTTTTTGTTTTTGTTTTTTTTAGAGACAGGGTTTCTCTGTGTAGCTTTGCTCCTTTCCTGGAACTCACTTTGGAGACCAGGCTGGCCTTGAACTCACAGAGATCTGCCTGCCTCTGCCTCCCGAGTGCTGGGATTAAAGGAGTGCACCACCACTGCCCGGCATAAATTGCCTTTCTTTAGACTCAATATAACTGTTGTCATTATTAAACTCTCAACATCTCTAACTACCACCACTGGGCTGGCACACACAAGACTATCCCTATCAACTGTCAATCAAAGAAAGGGGAGGGGCTCATGAGGCCCTACCCTTTACCTCTGAACTATTGGCTATCGATAGGTTCTAAGAGAGAAGGAACCATTCTCTCTGTTGTGTACCCTCTGCTGAGCCTGCCAGGCTTCACCAAACCTATGGCCATACAGACAGTCCTGGTTCATCTCAGTGGGTCACCAAACAAAAGGAATAGCCATGAACACAAGGGAGAGATTTGTGGGGAGGAGGGATACGGGAGAAGGTAGGGAGGCAGGGTTAGAGTGGTCAGTCTGTGTTGTGTACACATGTATAATTATCTCAAAGCAAAGTTAATGAACAAAAAAGTCAGCTTTGGACTCTACGGGGCTTGGGTATCATTTGTCAGTTTGGCATCGTTTCTCACCTTCTCACAGTTACAAGTACCTCTGAGAAGCTGCATGTGAGCGGAGGGATTATGCAGGTCATGTGCTTTCTGTAAATGACAGTGATGACTTGCTCATCCAGAGGGTCTTGGGTGGGGTATCACTGTAGTCCCATAAAGAATGACACTTCCATAAAGGGAAGCCACCTTAGAGGGCATGGGCATGTTCTGAGAGCCACACCCCTTTCACTGTCGGGACTGACTGTACAAGTGGCTGTTTTGACAATGTTTTCCCAATGAAAGGTTTAAAACAATTTATTTTCTTTCTCTGTGTGTGTGTGTGTGTGTGTGTGTGTGTGTGTGTGTGTAGGTATGCATATGTGTGAGAGTAGGTACCCGTGGAGTTCTGAAGAGGGTGCAGGAGCCCCTGGAGCTGTAGTTACGGGTGGTTGTGAGCTGTTTGACCTGGGTGCTGGGAATGCGTTTTGAGGCCTCTGCAAGATCAGTATGTGCTCTGAACCACTGAGCTGCCTCAGGGTTGTGTTTGTTTGTTTGTTTGTTTTTTGAGACACACTTTACCTCAGTGGTCCAGACTGGCCTCAAATATGCAGTTCTCCTGCCTCAGCCTCTCAAGTAGCTGGGAGTACAGGCATGTACCATTATTTGTAACCAAAATTTGGGATATTTCATTTTATCAGTTTATTCATGGAAATAATGGGGCAAAAATAGTTGGTATTTGGATTCTTTCAGGAAATAACAACGCACAATTGCTCAATTAAACACAAATTAGGATAAGAGAGGCTCCCTAACAGCTGAGTGCTCACCACCTCCCTTCCGTTCTGTTATTCCTTCTATTTCCTGTGGCCATGAACATTTTAATGGTGCAGTGTGAGGAAGTGATAGCACCCTGTGTGAGTCTCCAGTCCCACTGTCATTAACATGCTCGCTAACCCACAACCTTATTTACTTGAACTCTTCGGATTTCTTTTAACTCCCAAGTTCTGAGGGCCCACATGCCCTCGGACAATGCCTTCCACCGAATCCTTCCATTGACCATAGGTGGTCAAGACTGTTCCCTTAACATCAATGAGGTGAGGTCAGAAGTGGGAGGGGAAGAAAAGTCATCCGTTTGAGAAGATGGCTCACATGTCCATTCCTGTAGTTTAGCTTTCTCTAAGGAATTCCAGAACCTACAGAGCTTGTTATCAAAATGATCCCCCCATCTAGGGGTGACCATATGATCTTGGCTAATGTGGTGGGTGCTATCAGGTGCCCTTTTGTGAGGACATTTGTAGAGGATGTGTTTGAGCACAGATGGACAGAATAACAAATAGCTCTGATCATAGTCTCATAGGTTTGGAACATCTCTCCCTTTCCTCTTCCTGTCTTTTCTCTCTTCCCTCCTCCCTTCTCTCTAAACTCCCTTCCCTTCCCTCCTCTTCTCTTCCCTCCCCTCCCTTCCCTTCCTCTTCATTTTCTTTAAAACCGTTCTCTTCTGTAGCCCAGGTTGCCTGGAACCCATTATGTAGCCCATGCTGGCCTCAAACTCCTGAGTGCTAGGATTAAAGTCATTATGTCTGGTTAGCTTTCTAATTTAGCACCTTCTTTGCTTATTTACTTGGTTGACACAGAAGAACACTCTACTAACAAGGCCCAGTTACTTTTTTTTTTTTTTCTGTTGTTTGTTTTTGAGAAGAGGTCTTGCCATGTAGCCTAGGATTCTCTGGAACTCACGATCCTTTTGCCTCAGTATCCCCATGTACTACGATTACAGTCGTGTGCCACCACTGCTGATAATTAATTTTTGTTTTTGGTTCTATTTGCAGCTAATAAGCCCTTGAAAACATTAGCACCCAATCTCATACCTTCCAGAAAAAAGTTTGGAAAGAGACGGAGAGTGAGGCTCACCTTAGCCTTACTGAGAAGAAAGAACGCGTCTGTGCCTGCCAGGAACCAGAATTGGTCTTGTAGTTCATTCAGTGGGAAATGAAGAGTCTTCCCATGGAGGCTACATGGCATTGTTTTTTCTTTTCTTTTTCTTTTTTGAGACACAGTCTCACTGTGTAGCCCTGGCTGGCTGGGAGCAGCTCAATACGAAGATGAAGTGGTCTTCTAACTCACAGGGATCTGCCCGATTGCATCTGCCTCCTGAGTGCTGGGATTTAACCACACTTGGCATCGTATTGCATTATTCGATCTCTAAATCTCAAAAACTTGCGACATACTCTCAATTTCAAGGCAAATTTCAACTTTAAATTCTGAAACCATCTAGATGATTAGAGCATGGCATTTTGGGTAATTCACTGGCCTTCTGCTTTTGGAAGCATTGAAGTAGTTGCGTGTGGAAAGATTATGGGGTCTGAAGCCGAGAACCCGGCTGTCTACAGGTTGGTGGAGTCGTTCAGCTCCTGCTGGCATCTGTTTCCTTCCCACCTCTGCTGCGTTGTGTCCAGGGGGAATTGTCACCCATTGGTCACGTTCGCTGTCCCGTGCTCAGATCTAATTGGGTTGATTTGCTAGCTGATTGACTAAAATCATGCCTTTCCCACCCCGACGAGAGAGAAGTCAGAACTGGAAAAGTCTGGGAGACATTGCCAACCTCAATCCCCTCATTCTTTAGATAAGAGAACCAAGGTTCAGAGTAGGCAGGACGCTGGGAGTTGGGGTACAGGCTGAGCCCGTGTGCTCTCTGTGGTTCTGGTGCCCCTGCATATAGGCCAGAGTCACTTAAGTAGCCAAGCTCTTTTGGCAGAAGCAGGTAGCACAAAGATTTAGGGGCCCAAGGAAGCCACCCTCAGTCCGTCCCTTTGGAGACCAGGAATGGAAGATGAACAAGCTGTCGGCTTCTGCTGTGCGCAAGGGGGCAGGAAACCCTGAGAAACACCACAGAGGGCTGTGTGCAAATTGGACCAGGTCCCTGAATATTTCTTAGTGTCTTAGTGAGCAGGGTCTGGACACTCAGACAAGTGTCTGTTGAGGACCCACCCTTGAGGTTGAGTGGGGTTGGGAGGGTTGATGTGGGAGGGTGGTGCTCAGAAGTCATCGACAAGGTAAGATTTGGGTCCGTGAGGGCATGGGCAATCCAGGGTGAAAGAGTTTGGAGCGGCTGAGACAGAGTGGCAGGCGCAAAAATGTTGGGAAGTGTAATTTTTAAATTTCCTGATTTTTTTTTTAAATCCATGCACAGTTTCTTACTGGCAGACGTTGCAAAGCCCATCACCATCAAGCAATGAGATACTACACCACGTCCAACATGTGACAGGTCCATTCCTTCCTCCCACAGGTTTTGTGAAGCAGCCACTTTGCCAGGAATGCCGAGATGGACATGCCTACATAGTACATGCATGAGTGTGCCCAAGGGCTCACACGTATTTGCTCTGCGATGAGGTGTGGCAGCAGGAAAGGCAGAAAAACCCCGTGTGTGCTGAGCCCCAGACCTGCCTGTCATTTTGCAGAAAACTGAACAGCAAACTGGTGGATGTGAGGATCTGGAGTGAGTGGTCTCAGCTCGGCACCAAGCAGCTGCCTGATCTTGAAGAAGAGACTTTTCCCTTCTTAACCCTAAGGAAGCATGGCTAACCTTACAGTCACAGTGATTAAAACAACGTGTAAAACTGAGCCCAGTCCCGGCCAAGTACTGAGAAATGGTAACTGCTACCATCGCCATTGCTGGGGAGAAGGTCAGGGTACCTCTGGAGAGAGATCAAGGGTTCTTTGCTTCACCGGTGTGGGACTCAAGGCTTGCTTTTTCTAGGTTGTGCTTGCCTGGAGAGGACCAGGCTTCGAGCTTTGCCCTCTGTGTCCTTCCTCCCTGGCCTATTTGTTCGGATGCCAGATTCTTCATTATCAGACCATTTGGCTGAAATTCAAGGGCTCCTGTGCCCCCGAGGGACACAGGGAGGGCTAGAGGGGGAGGAGGGGGGCTCTTTCACTCTGGAGAGGATTTCCAGCCCAGACAGTCATCAGGGCAAGGCGGGGCCCTCTATTGAACGAAGCAGTTCATGCATGAGAGCAGAGCATGCCAATTCTATAGAGCGCGACCCCCTCACCCCAGTCTGCTGCTAACAAAGTTATCTTTCCCGATCTGCTTAGGCAGAAGGGGGACACGCGTCCTGTCCTTGTGCTGAGCATGTAACACAGGCAGGACTCAGGCCAGAGCTGGGTCTGGCTTGCAGAATTATCCCAGACTCAAAATCTTGGGTTCTCTCAGCGGCGCCGCCGTCACCACCTGGGGCAAAGGCGGCTGAGGCGACCGTAAATGGTCACCTGCGGACCACAGCATGTCTCAGAGTCCTCGGTGCCTGGGGACATGTAGAGAGAATGCCAGCTCAGCATCTCAGAGAGAGGGTAAAGAAAGAGGCCATGTCACTTTGATATTCAGGTCAGTGGGTCTCAAAGTGTGGTCGCTACACCTGCAGGGCCACCTGAGAGAAACCCCTAGATCTACCCTAGACCCACAGAATTAGAAATCCAAGGTGGAAACCTTCAGGCTCGTTACAAGCCCTTCACAAGACTCTGAAGCGTGTAAAATGCTGACTCCTCTGCTGGCCATAGCCCACTTCCAGGCTCCTGGAGGAATTTGGGTTTCCAGCTTTCTCCCATACCTCCTGCACTTCTGGACACTCGACTGTCAAGATAAACCCTGGAAACTTTTTTCTGCCCCTTCTTCCTTTCGGTTCTTCCAAACGAGGAGAAGTTCTTATGACAACTTCCCTGAAGTTTCTCAGATGCTGCATCAGAACACCCTACACTTAGCATGTACTTAACATGCACACTTACCACTTACTCAGAGAGGAGTGGGAACATGTATGTGCATCAGGACTGAAGGCACACACTTCTCTTTTTACTTTATCAAGACTCAGCAAAGTCTAGGTCCTAGGCACAGGAAGAAAGGGCAGTTCCAGGGCTGACTCAGAGCTACTTGACTCCAAAGCCCATGTTTGCGCTGGGCTGTCCGTGTTGTCTCCTTTAATCACACAATCTGGCTCCGACCTTTCCTACTATCTCGGTGATTGTCAGTTAACATTTGAAGGACTGAAATGTTGTTGTTGTTCTGAAAAAACAACATTATGTAGACAGTTTCTAAGTACTACAGACAATTTCACTCTGAAAACCCATTGTTTCAAATGGACAAGCCTAAGGTACAAATATTATCCACTGGGGGGAAATGAAAACATGCAGGCAAAACCATTCAACAGTGAGGGACTCTTCATCCAAAGCTACCACTACTGTGACCGCCCAAAGCAGTTTGGTGTGTGCCCCAGCCTGAGTTCTGTGTGTGTGCATATGCGTGTAAATATAAATGGGACCAGTGTGTTGCACATGATTGTGTCGCTTGCCTTTTTCACTGACATCCTGCTGATCTTTGCAGTACATACAAATCAACCTCATTTGGCTAATGCTCCAACTACTATTCCAGGATAAGGTCCATCTTAGGATTTATTCAGCCTGTTCCTATTTAGGATTTTTAGGATTGCGTCCCCCCCAACTCCTCCACCTCTTCTTCCTTTTATCCCCCCCCCCTCTTTTTTTGGTTGTTGTTCTAAAAAAACCAACACCACTGTGAACATTTTCTAAGTACTGCAGTCGATTTCACTTTGCACACCCATGTTTTCTTTTCTGTTACAAACTTTTGAAATAACATTTTTTTTGTGTGTGTGTATGTGAATCTATTTTGAGCAAATGGAGGAAAACTTCTCAAGGCAGAATTAACTTTCTAGAAGAGATGGAATTGAAAAGTTGCTGAGTACAACAACAATTGCTCTTCAAACAGACTCCCAGACGACACGGCAGCTTTCAGGAGGGACCCTCAGCCTGTATTCCTACTGTCACTGCTACTGTCCATCACAGTGATCCAATAGACAGGCAGGGAGGAGCCTGCTAATTGCATTTTTCCTAATTACCTGAGAAATGAACATTCCAGAATGTTCGTTAGTTATTTCTATTTCTTTTCCTTGGAATTGTTTACTCCTGGCTTTTTTTTGGTGTGTGTGTGTGTGTGTGTGTGTGTGTGTGTGTGTGTGTGTGTGTGTGTTGGGTATTTGTTTTTTTTTCCTTGTTGATTTATACGCCCTTTTTATGGACCATGGCTACTTTTCCTCTTTACACGTATTGTAAAACTTCCAACTGATGACTCATCTTGTAACTTTGCTTTTAGTGTGTTTTGCTGTGCAGAGAATTTATATTTTTATCAAGTCAAATCCATCTTTGAAAAATTTATGGTTTCTTGACTCTGTGCCGGGCATAGAAAGGCCCCCGTATGTCATTAAAATTCAGGAAGTTGAGTTAGGAGACTTGTTGGAGTAGCTCCTTCCCAACGGGTCAGCCTGGATCTTAAAAAAAACAAAACAAAACAACTGAACGCTTTATAGTCATTCCGAGTGCCCCTCCCTTTAGATCTCAGCCTGCTTTTTCAACAGGGCTGCATGTTTTATTTACCTTCTCACCTCACTTGGCGGCAGATTCCAGCATCAGCACCTCTTGCATTGGCCTTTCCTACTTACAGATCAGAACATTGAACCTGGGCGCCCCTGTGCCTGATGCTTGTGATAGTTGTCCCTGGGACTCTAGATGTTTGAGTTACGCTTGTTTCCCAGAGGAGGGGGCGGCTGTTTTCTTCTTTGAAGGCATATTTCCTATACTTTCTACAAAGAGGGAGCTTTTCAGGATTGTTTTTTTTTTTTTTTGCCTCTTTTCACTTTAAAATTGCCTCAGTATCTCTAAGATGGTCATCAAACCTGTAGCTTCTCACGGAGGAGCAACACCGTGCTTTCCACTGCTCAGCTAAGCATCTAGGTTGACCATCTTTTTCTTTTTAGACAGGGTCTCTATGTATCCCTGACTGGTCTGAAACTGGCTACGTAGGCCAGGCTGGTCTCAGAAATTCAACTGTCTCTACTGCCCCAGTGCTGGAATTAAAGGCATGCACCATTACCCTTGGCCTTTTTTTTTTTTTTTTTTTTGACACAGAGTCTTATGTAGTTGGTTTTGAACTTACTATGTAGCTGAGGATGACCTCGAATGCCTAATCCCCCTTGTCGCCACCCCCCCAAGTGCTGGAATTACAGGTGTGCACTGCCATATGTGACTTGTGTTGACCCTCTTTATATGTACTCCGTCTCTTATGTTGCAGTGTACATGGATGGCAGAAACGTGAACCCCAGAGAGGTCCACACTCTGACCCCCGGAACCTGTGAGTATGCTGATACGTATCCTGCCAACCAGCTGACCTTGACACGAGGCTAGTATTCTTTTGTGCATTTATGTGTGTGTACAGGTGTGAGCATGGAGGGGTATGTCCACGGGTGTGCACATTCATGTGGATGTCAGAGGCCAACTGTGGGTGTTATACCTCAGCAGCTGTTACCATGTTTATTGAGCCATGGTCTGTCACTTGACCTGGGGCTTTCTGATTAAGCCACTTCAACAAGTCTTGGGATCCTCCTCTCTTTGCCTTCTGGAGCTGGGATTACAAGTACACACCACCCTGTGCTTGGGGATCAAACTCAGGTTCTTATGCTTGCAAAGCAAACACTTTACTGATTGAGCTGTTGCCTGAGTTCAGCCCTGATTATATTCTTCTCTCTCTGCCCCCCTCCTCGCATGTGTGACTCTGTACACAAATGCAAATACAGATGGGCGTGCACATGTGTGGGCATGCACAAGGTTAGCAGTCTACATTAGGTATATTCTATTATCCCTCTCTACCTTTCATCTTTTGAGACACTCTCGCTGAACTTGGTTAGACTGGCTGACCAGCAAGCGTCAGCTTACACACATGTGCCAGCACACCCAGTTTCCTATGGGTGTTGGGGATCTGAACTCTGGTACACTGGGGGCAGGCATGTTGTCCACTGAGCCAGCTCCCCAGTCCCAGGCTGTTATTCTTATAGGATGGATGAGCCTGGTATGACGTCCAGAAGTCCTTAGGTAGAGAAACAGAGACAAGAGAGAGCTGGGGAATCGGGAGAACACAGAGAAACAGGTGAGTGGTCGTTGCGGATTTTGAAGGTACGATGATATCAGAGGATGTGAGCAGCTCCCAGAAGCTGGGGAAGGCAGGAAAAGGGGTGCCACTGAACCTCCAGACAGGAGCAAAGGCTGAGGCGACTTTGGTTTTTTGTTTTTTTTTTTTAATCTCAGTGAGAGTTTTACTTCAGATTCCTAACCTAAACATTTGTGAGGTCACAATATCCAGTGTTTTGAGCTACTGAGTTAGTGACCACTACATCAGCATTCAGTACTAGTACTACAAACTTGACAACTAATCCTGCCACAAATAGACACACAGCTTGTGAGTCTCAGGCTACAATCCCCACATCTTCCTCCTATCCTAGGAAGCATTTTCTTTTGCAGAAAGCAGCCACATAGTCTGTAGAAATGACTTGTTTAACTAACTGCTGATTGGTGTCAGGCTCATGCAACCTGGTTGCATATTCTGGTTGCAATTATTCTTCTTATAATTATACTCCAGTCTAGCCTACAGCTGTACCTTAGCTGACATTCATGACAACGAATATAACTGCAACCTGGGCCAGTTGCCTTGAATTAGAGAGAGAAAGATATATATATATATATATATATATATATAGAGAGAGAGAGAGAGAGAGAGAGAGAGAGAGAGAGGAGAAAAGAAGTTTGTCTCTTTACTGTTTCATTTCATTTTGACTCAAATAAATGTTTTGAATGTGACAACATTTTCCTTGAAAGAAAAATGGAAGCAGGGAAACTTCAGTGCCTATGAAGTTGGTCAGATTTAGTTAGTCTGCCAATCATCAGGGCTTCAGTTTCTTCACCTTTGAGGGAATAACAGGAATCACTGAATGTAGTCACTAAGCCCCAGGAGACTCCAAGCAAAGTGTATTATTCCTCGGGATTCTAGCCTTTCATATGGAAATAATACTGGGATACTCCATCACTGAGTGTTTTGGGGGCTTAAATAAGTTAATACAAGCTTTTAGATAATTCTTTGGAAGCAAGCTTGAGGTCAAGATGCAATTCTACCAGTAGAGGGCACCATCAACACAGCCAGAGGATAAATGACGCTATGAAGTCAAGGTTCTCACACACCCAGGCAAGGGCTCTGATATATCCTGTTTTTAATTTTTTTAAAATAATTTTTTATTGATTCTTTGGGAATTTTATATCATGAACCTCAATCCCACTCATTTCCCAGTCCTTCAGTATCTGCTCTTCACCCTTATAGCATCCACCCAAAGGAAAACTTAAAAAGAAATAATAAAAATAAAATAAAAATAAAAAATACAAATAAGAATATTAACTTAAAAAAGCAAGCAAAAACCCCCAAACAAAAGCAAACAAAAACACTTCGCTCATCCATCTCCCTGACTCTCCATCTCCTCTTCATTCATCTTAGCGGCACAGGGAGCTGCTGTGTATCACACAGTACCCCCTTTTGTCCAAACAGCTTAACTTGCAAATGTTCATTTTGGAATTCGTTGTTGGTCAGGTTCAAGGCCTCTGACTTGGTACACCATCAATACTGGACCCCTGCTTACATTCCTCTATGATATCCTGCTGTTGCCCTGGGTGATGGAGATCCTCTGGCTATGGTCCAGCACACACTCCAGCAGGTCATAGATGGGGTAGATGTTGGGATGTGCCAGCCCAAAGTCCTGGATGTGTACCTGGGTGGCAGCTGAGTCAGTCAGTCGAGGCTGCTGGGACCACTCCTCTCAGGTAAGGGGTGGAGCCAGCTCTCCCATGCCTGTGGTGAGGGTTGGGGGGAACTTTCCCAAGTGTGTGTGGAGGGGAGTATCTCTTAGAGTCAGTCTTTTTCTTCTTTCTTTCTTTCTTTCTTTCTTTCTTTCTTTCTTTCTTTCTTTCTTTCTTTCTTTCTCTCTCTCTCTCTCTTTCTCTCTTTCTTTCTTTCTTTCTTTCTTTCTTTCTTTCTTTCTTTCTTTCTTTCTTTCTTTCTTTCTTTCTTTCTTTTTTGATGTAAACTTTATTACTGTCAGAACTTGTCTCAGGTTAGTAGACTGCTCCGGGGAATGACTGGAAGTGAGGTCTAGCAATCAGAACGGTCTTTTGAAACACAAGTCTGGCCACGTCCTTTCTACACTTAAACCTCCCTGTGGCTTGCTATCAATAAGTCACTGTTGGGAGGCACCAGGAACTACAGGAGGCGGAGGCTTGGGCCTGTAGCACGGTGCACAGGGCCCTTGCTGTCCTACACTGTTTGTAACTCCTGCTCAGCACTTGCCACTGACAGCTTTGTGCTCACCTCTCAGCATCTGTGACCCCACTGAAGGCACAATTCCTGTATTCCCATCATCCTTCTTGCCCCCAAACCTCTGCCTGTGCGATCCCCCTACGTTGAATTTCCCAGCTCTCAGCTCTGACTTGTCTGCTGGGGCCTCGTGAACTCTAGTTCCTCCAGAGTCTCCTCTGACCCTAGAGTTGTCTTGATTTTAATAGCTCATTTACGTGTCTGTCTCCGCCCTTAGTCATGAGATTGCTGAGCACGGGAGATGCATCTTAATCTATTTTCTGAAGCCCTAGCGGAGGAGGGAACCTGAGGATGTGTGTGGTAGGCAAATGAGTGATGAGCAGAGAGAAGGGCCATCTAGGGAGATAAAGATGGGAGAGTGAGTGAGGACAGTGGAGGTTCTGGGAGTCCATGGCTTGAACTGGGGCACAGGCGAAGTTTTCCAAGGGTTCCCCTTAGACTCTGCAGGAGGCCAGGGTGAGATTCTTCACCTTAAGCCCTAGTGACACTCTCACACTGGGCTCAGGGTTGAGTGGTCCTGACAGTGGCTTGCTTGTAAGGGTCATTTTGACTGACCCTCATGGTGTCTGAGGTCGAGGCTCTACAGCGGCTTAGGTAAAGGCAAAGGTCTTCCTGGGATGCCCCCGGCCAGAGGGTCAGCAGAGATCAAGAGTGCTCTTGGCCTGAGATGGGAAGGGAAAGCATAAGATTTTGCAAGAAATCATTCTCCCTGCATTTTTCTTCTGAGCCTGTCCCCAGGCATCTAAACAATGCCTCTCCAGGCAGCCTGGCACAGCTGTCATAAAATGCAAGTGAAATCGGTATCTATGGAAACGGGCTGGCTCCTGGCTCGCTTTTGCCTGTCTCACTCCCTGCCTCTGTGGTCGCCAGGATAGGTCTAGACTTCAGGCCCTGCCCTCAGATGTTGGGGCTGCGTCTGTGCCCAGCCCACTCTCCCGTGTCCACCTGCTTCTTACTTTCTCTTAACGGAGGCAGGGGAGGAACTCTGGGGACAATGACCTTACAGGGCGGTGAAACTTCAGGAGTCCAGACACAATTACTATGATGGTGATTTGCCTGCATAGACACAGGGAAAGCAAATGGGGGCTCGGTGGGGATAGCCCTGACTTGACCACAGGGGCTCCATTCTCCTGGGTTGGCTCTTGAAAAGCATTACCTGGTCAGCCCAGTTGCCCCCCCCCCCCACATCTGGCTGTGATTTTCTGTTCTTTTCTCTCTTCTGCCAAATTAATTATTCATTAGGGGTTTGCAAGTGATGGGGCTTGATTTAAGAGGTTTATTTATTTATTTGGGTTTGAAATGAATGAAAATCAGCCTGCTTCAACTTGGCTGAATGGCCCCAAATGGGAACGAAGATAGATTTTTTTCTCTTCCTCTTCAGGACTGGTCTACTGAATTACTAAACCATGAGGATTAAAAAAAACAACCCCAAAAATCCTCCCAGGGGCAATTTGTCATCAAAATGCATTGTATCGGGCTGGAGAGAGGTCATCCCTTATGAGCATGTGCCAGCTCTGCACAGTTACAGCCATCTATAACTCCAGTTGCAGGGGACCCGGTGCCCTCTTCCCGCCTCCGCAAGTACCAGGCTTGCACCCAGTGCACTTACATACTTGCAGGCAAAGCACTCACATACATAAAATGAAAACGAATGTATCTTTAAAAACCAGCAACAACTCACGTTGTAGCATTGTAGGTAGCTATAGCTTGTCTGTGTGTAAAACTGGCTGAAAAGGTAGAGGGAGTGAGGTGAGGCGATGCCATCTGGACCTCCCCATTCTGACAAAAAAGTCATTTAACAGCCAGAAATTTTCTAAGGAAATCAACAGCATGCCATTACCTCCTGCCTGGGTAATCCAGCAGAGGGCCAGCCTGGCACAGTGATGAGCCTGGACCACTAGGGGGAGATGCTGTTTCTCTTTTGCTTCCAACAGTTGTAGGAAGTCTCCTTCCAAACCTGAGAGCAGTAGGTGACTCTAATCACATCAGAATAAATGGGCATGGGATCACGGGAGGAGCCGAGGGGACAGGGAATTTAAGGCAGGAAGATGAGCAGGGGGCGGGGCGGGGTGGGGCAGGGCAGGGTGGTGGTGGTGGTGGTGGTGATGGTGGTAGTGTGTGTGTGTGGGGGGGGCGGTAGTGGTGGTGGTGTTAACCTTTTATTCGATGGCCAAAATTCTTGGGCTGGTCTGCCAATGTCCTTACTATACTGTTGGGGTTAGAGGATTCACAGGGGTTGCTGTTCTTCCTCCTCCTCTTCTTTTTCCTCTTCTTTTCCTCTTCTCCTCCTCTCTCAAAAGCCCTTCTCATGACTGGAATCTTGGTCCTATCTCCCACTGCCCCGCAAGTCCCAATTAATCAAATCCAAGGCTAAGATTCTCCGCCATGCCCCCGATACCTCTCGCAGACCTGCCCGCACTTCTGCTGGTCCTGCACAGTTCTGCTGAGCCCCTGCTGGTACCAGGGACCACAGTTAATCATGAAAGGGCAGAAGAAAACGCAGGGGGCGGGGTAGGTTCATACGACAGAAAAAGCAAGGGAGAAACCCCTGGGACTGGGGAGCAGGAGACAAACATTCTGGGATGTTTTGGTTAGCCTTGTTCAGAATCTATCCTCAGGGTTACACCTGGGATTGTGTGAATTTAGCTCACAAACCCACAATCAGAGGCAGACCTGGCTGAGACAGCCTGGATTGCAGTAGCCGGGGCTGGTGGACTTACTTATAAGTCTGTGGGAAGCAGTAGCGACATGGTCTCCTCTGCTGCGAGCTGTCCGTGCTGGGCCTGCCCTCCAAAGACCCCTTCCTGGGCACTGTTAGGAGAGCCGAACCAACAGAGAGTTCAAGTCCCTGGGCAGGAGTCTGTTCTTCTCTGACCCCTATCTGCAAAATCCCACAGAGTGGAGAATCCCGAGGAACCTTTGTCCTGGATCTAGGAGCTACATCTCCGTGCCCTTATGATGAAAGAGTCCTCGTGGAAGACTGTGGTTGGAGTGCATGGGTGGCTTAACCAACATGGTTTAGTATTTTCTGTATTCTAAGTCTCTGTCAGCAGGCTCAGAGCCTATTGACTATCTACGGGGATTTTGGCGAGTCCATTCTTTGAAATCTGTTTTTGTCATTTGAGGTGAGGAGGCTGACTGTTATGGGGACTTGATGAAAATAATCTATGTCAAGAACTTGGCCCACCGACTGGCTTTTACATGGTGACTGCCACTTTCCGAACATACAGTGAGTGTAGGGCTGGGGAGGTAACTCAGTGGGCAGAGGGCTTGCTTTGTAAGTGTGGAGACCTGAGTTTGGCTCCTCAGCTCCCGTGCAAAGCTGGATAGGTAAGCACAGTGCTCCTTAGTCAAGATGGGAGGTGGAAACGGAATCCTTGGGAGTTTGCAAGCCAGAGAAAAAGAGAACCTGTCTCAAGCAATGAGCCCATCTCAGGGAGGACTGATAATTGAGATTGTCTTCACCTAACTTCCAGGGGAGCACTGTGTCATACACTTGCCTGCACACACATGTACCTCACATGGATGTGAACACACCCACCCACACCCAAATATTTGTAATTTTTTTTGCAATTTACTTTATGTATGAGTGTTTTGCCTGCATGTACATATGTGTACCATGTGCGTGCCTGGTGCCTGTGGAGGCCAGAAGAAGGGTCAGATCCCCTGTAACTAGAGTTAGGAATGGTTGTGAGGCACCATGTGGGTGCTGGGAACCAAACCTGGGTCCTCTGCAAGAGCAGCAAGTGCTCTCAACTGCTGAGCCATCCCTCCAGCCCCAGAAAGACTTTGAAAATGCAGTGGAGATAATAGCTAAGCCAGCTGATTCTCATCTGCACTTTGCCATTCTTGTTACAACCTCCGGAAAACTGAGGGGGTTTATGTACCTTAGTTTCTTTGTGTATAAAATATAGTTTAGGGTCTGGGGAGACAGTTTGGTGGTAAAGACTGCGCCTTGCATGCATAGGGCTTGGGACTCAATCCACAGCAACTCAGTTAAGCTAGGGGCTGGAAGGACAGCTCAGTGGTTAAGAATACTTGCTGCTTTATCAGGAGGACTGGAAACTCCCTGAGCAGAGCACAGCAGAGCTGTAACAACTTTTGCTGGAGCAGAAGAACAGCTGCATTTCTGCCGGGAAACTCCCTTAGCAGAGTAAAGCAGAGCAGAGCTGTAACTTACGCCTCTCCCCGGAGAGAAGCAGAACTGCTACACTCCTGTGGGGAAACAGAGCTGGAGGTATTGCCTGCTTCTGGTGGTCGGGATACCTTTCCCTCCAGAGTTGTAACGCTTAAAGAACCTGTATTTGTTGTTTGGACAACCGATTGATACTGGATTCAGGGGCTCAAAACTTGGCCAAAGATACCGGATAGATACACAAGAAGTGCTATACAGTTCAAAGCAAAATTATTTTAAGGCCCTTGTGTGGTGCTGTTCCAACAGTGTCCTGTACGATTTATCTTTTACTGCATACCAACTTAGAAAGATCCTACTGCCACATTGTTTTTCAGGTGTAGAAAGGGATGAAAGAGACAGAGTCTGTGTCCTGCACTGAGGTTGCAAAGGAAAGGCTCTATGCTCACACAGGAATCGCATTGAAAACAGAAGTTAACCAAAGAAGCTATTGGCATTGCCTGACAGGACAGGTTATAGACCGTAGGGTTGACGTGCCATTTGACCCCGTTGGATGCCTTGGGCACAGCTGCAGTGAATCTAGAGTAAGGCCAGGAATAGAGCCCATCTCAGGGTTTGTATTGCATATCTCTGACTATTTATTTTTAGAGTCACTGCCACGAAAATTTGAAGAAGAAGAAAAAAAAAAAACATAAGAAAAGAAAGAAAATGTCTGTCTTCTGGGAGAAGCATTAAGAATAAAATTACTGGAATAAGGATAGCATGCTGTTAGTTCTAGAAATGTGAAGAAAATTAGTCTGGAGAAAAGATCATGGTTAACAATTTATTATCATAGATTAATTATACATAATAATGGATATGTTATTATTCACACATGTATACAATGCATTTCGATCACATTCAGTTCCAGTTACTCTTGCTTATCCCTCCTACTCTCACGAATCCCCTCCTCCTTCCCAACTAGACCTCTTTATATTTTTGTGTCTCCTCCCCACCATGGCCCAGTGAGTTTAACTGGTGTGCTTACAGAAGCATGGGTGAGGGGTTATTCATAGGAGCATGGGAGACTTACTAGGTGCTACACCAGTGAAGAAAATGAGTCTCCTTCCTCCAGAAACCACTAATTGCTTATAGATCCTCAGGAAGGGGTGCAGACTTATGAGCACCTCTCCCTTCCAAACTGGAATGCTGGCAGGACCAATCTTGCCTGTGAGTTCATGAGTGCAATGAGCATGTCATGATGGAAGACAGTGTTCCAGACCACTCCACTCAACTTTCCTTCACTTCTGTGATGCTCCATGAGCCTTGGAGTGGGGTATGTGATACAAATGTTCCCTCTGGGGCCGAGTATTCTACAGTCACTTATTGCTACCTACTATAAAGAGAAAGTTCTTTGGCCAGGGATGACATTACTAATACTCTATAGCTACAAACATAAATGTCTAGAAGGTAACTTGATGAGCACATATCCATTTAGCAAAACAACAGTAACAGAGCCCTGCCCCTTGTAGGACCTATGACTTTCCCAGACACAGGATGTTGACCAGGTTTACATACCAGACAGGAATTCCCAGCTGCGGAATGGGTTTGAAACGCGAGCAGAAAGTGACTGGTCACACCCATAATAGTCATGACACTACTGCCCCAGTGGGGACATCCTGTCTGGCAGCGTGGTAATGTGGCATCGCTGCTGAGCTTCTTCCCCAATAGTCTGTCTAGCACCTCTAGGCATCATGAAAGCTGTTCAGCAGGGAAGAGTGTCTTGGTTCCAACTTGAACCAAAGCTTGTGGTGCAACATTTGTCTAAGTGAACCTGGCAACATGGAGTCAGGAGGAAAATATTCTGCTGATTTCCTAAATGGGATGTAGATTCATTAGCAAGGAGTATTAGAGATGTTCGTGGTCCTTTTCTGATTATCTGTGAAGTAGTTGTCTGGATTATTCAAAACAATATTTACTTTGGGCTTTGGAAAGTGCCATGATGTTTGTTTTGGCAGTAGATTAATTTTCCAGCTAAACTTTTTAGATCTATTAAAATATTTTATTAGTGATGAGTATACAAATGCCATACCTTCTTTTTATTCAACAGATATTATTGAGTGCTTACTTTCTATGGAGGCACTGGCTTGAAATACAATGGTCAAAGAGTTGAACATGGTGCCTGCCCTCCTGTAGACAGTCACTTAAGAAATAACATTCATACACAAATCATCATCTCTTTAGGAGATACACAGAGTGATAAATATGCATGGAATGAAAAGTTGACCTTGTCTGGTGTATGTATATGTGTGTATGATACGAAGGCCCTTCTATAGATGTGAAACGATCACCAAAAGACTGAATAATCCCTTATACCATCCATGTCTGGATTTGAGTTAGTCTCTGAGTGAGCCTAAGTTTGCTTCTATGTAAAATCTGAGGCACTGTTTCTGCCTGTATTTCACCCTCTTTAAAATTAATTCTTTTAAATATTGATTAATATTACTCCTTGATTGACAAACCATAATTATATACATTTATAGAGTATGATATTATGTTTTGATGTATCTATGCATTCTGGCATTATTAATCAAGCCAATTAACATATTCATCTACTTCTGTATTATTTTTATTTATGATTTTTCCTGATGATTATTTGAAATCTACTCTCTTAGTTATTTGGAGATGGCCTAGACCATACAGTATTATTGGCTGTAGTCAAGCTACTGTGCATTAGGTCTTCAAACTTCTGTCTCTGTTAAACTTTCTACCTTTTGATCATAGTCAAGATATGGAAACCTAAATGTCCATCAGTGGATGAGTGGATGAAGAAAATGTGGAAAACACTGAGCATGGAAGTGTGTATCTGTAGTCCCAGCTACTCAGGAGGCAAAAGTGGAAGTGTAATTTTTGCCTGTTGAGTTCAGTACAACTTGGACAACACAGCAAGACACAGTCTCAAACACAGCCAAAGAAGGAGGAGGAGGAGGATGAGGAGGAGGAGGAGGAGGAGGAGGAGGAGGAGGAGAAGGAGAAGAAGAAGAAGAAGAAGAAAGCTATAATATAGACACAACAGAACACTATTTAGCCTTATGTGGGGGTAATATCTTATCATTTGTTACAACACAGGTCAATCTGGATGGCATTGTGCTAACTGAAATAAGCAAGCATAGAAAAAGAAACATAGCATGAACTCACTTATAATGTGGAATCTTCCAAAATGGGACTCAGAAGCAGAGAGGGAATGACAGTCACCAGAGGCTGGAGGGAAGAGAAAGATGGGAATGAGGAAACATGGAAGTTTCTCTCTTGAAGGTGGCCAGTTTCCTTCTCTAGACTCTTCCTGAAGAGTGAGAAGGGTTCCCGGGTGGTGGAAGTAGTTTGAAAAGTGTCTGGACTAGAGAGATCGACACAGCTCTGTGAATATGTTAACTGTTGGTTATTGGTAATCTGACCAAAAATAAATTTTTTTAAAAGCAGCACAATTGATCAAACTTGTAAAGCAGGAAGGTGGGCTAATCTACATCATGCTGTCAGGGACTGATAGTCTTATTTCTCACTAGTCAGTAACAGCTGAAGGGACATTGGTGGCGATTAGAATGATCTCTTGTGTGCTAGGTAAGCTCTGTATCACTGATCTATATTGCCAGCTCTGGAGCAAATCAACCAATTCACTTGTCCAAAGTCACTATGTTAAGAAGTGTGAGAATCAGGATTTCTGCCCAGACCCATTAGAACTAAAAAGCCCGTGTGTTTGCCATTATGTGGTACCTGCTGCCTTCAGAGGTGGAGACAGAAACAGCAGGTGGAGGCTAAGACCCTTGAAACGCCTTCACTTTCTCTTAATCAAGAAATAGGGAAGGGAGGAAGGGTCCATGATGGGGCTGCAAACTAGGAATTAGTGGAAGTAGGTCTTAACCTCATTTTCCTTTCTTTCTTTTTTCTTTTCTTTTTTTTTTAGATTTATTTTATCTTATGTGTATGAGGGTTTTGTTTGCAGGCATATGTTCATCATATGCATGCCTGGTGCCTGCAGAGGTCGGCAGGAGGGGGTCTGACCCCATAGAACTGGAGTTACAGATGGTGGTGAGTCACCGGTAAGTGCTGGGAACTGAACCCAGGCTCTCTGTAAGAGCAGCAAGTGCTATTAATTGCTGAGCGATCTCTCTAGCCCTTCAACCTTATTTTAGATTCAACATCTTTTTTAATTTTAATTTCATGGGTCTTGAAAAGAGATGATGAAAAATAAGATGTCTTTTCTGGAGGAGGGAGGTGGAGATTTGCCCCTTATGTGGTCATTGCAGTTAAACTGGAATCAGTCTGAAGAGCTCATGGAGAAGGAGCCGACATACCAACACTGGCAAATATGGGAGAGCCCAAAAGGAACAAGATCCACAGGGTCCCAGAGAAAGGAGACAGAACTCATCGCCACACTGGAACCATTTCTATTGAGAGAAACACCAACATCCCCCTTGAGCCCCATCCCTTGGCTTTGGTAACGTGAACTTCTGCAGGTCATTTTCACCATCTCCGTCACTGTTATGGCCCCTTGTGTAATTAGATCCAACCTTTGAAGAGAGAGAGGGCCCTGGAAGATATGTCTCATGGTTTATGCATAACCCAGTTCTTTTCAGGTTTCTCCCTAGAAATTTATGCTTTTAAATTGCATTTTGGAGAGCCCATTGTAACCATTCCTGGGGTTGGAAATTTCATGATAACAAAGCCGACTGGCTGCTGTTTTGTTGACTGCTGAAGTACACTGGGGGAAGAGGAAGTGAGAAAACCACGTAGAGAAAATAAGGTAAGGACATTGGGATCTTAGCGTCTGGTGACTTTTGATTTCAATCTCTCATTGCGTGTTGACTGTTAGAAATTATCTTAATGAGGGTTTTTCAGAGAAACAGAACCAGTAGGATGGATAGATAAGTAGGTGGGTAGTTAGATAGATAGGTAGATAGGCAGACAGACACACAGACAGGTAGGAGGAGGTTTATTACAGGAACCGGCTCATGTGATGGTAGTGGTTGGAAACCTGGTAGAGTTCTTTAGTTCAAGTCCAAAGATCCGAGAGTTCCAGGAGCTGACGGTATAACTCCTGTCCCTGGCTGAGGGGCTGCGCACAGGGTTGGTGTGAGGGGGTGGGGCTAGGGGGGGGGCAAGGGGGGGGGGCTAGGGGGGGGGACTAGGGGTGGGGTCAAGGATAGCTTCTAGGGCTTATAGGACTGACCTCATAAAATGGATGTATGAGCATAAGAGAGGGAAAGAATTCACCTTTTCTCTATTTTTTTTCCCACTCAGGTCTCAGTGGATTAGATGATGTCTACCCACACTGGGAAAGGCAGGTTGTCTTTACCCATTCTATTGCTTCAAATGCTAATCTCTTCCCAGAAAACCTTCCCAGACACACCCAGGTATATTTTAAGAGTAAGTTGGGCGTCCATCAACCCAATCAAGATGACACAGAATCAACCATCAAGAGATCAACCCGATTGGCTCCTCCGAGTCCTCTCCAGCTGCCTCTTAAAATATTACATTTCTAACAATAAGATTCTCCATACTTCCATTTCTTCTATTCTCAGAAACAGAATAGCTTTAGTCCCAAAGGGAACTTTTTTCTCCTTTGTGTTACTTTTAAGTTTAATGGTTTTCATAATGTCCCTAAACTAACTGGTCTTTTTTCCCACTGGCATAGTCAAGTGGAGTTCATGTTTATACCTACTTATGAGATAATTAACTTAGTTTAAGAATAGACTTTATTTGGCCCTAACTTTAACTCAAGAACAATGGGAAGAATAAGTACTATACTATTATATAATGCTGAATATAATCAGGAAAAAAGCTAGTTCCACAGTAGGGGGAGGTGGCTGATGCATTTGCTGGTCTAGCAAAGATCTAAACTACATTATCCTTCGCAGACTTGTTTGGATATTTGCAGTTAATGTGATCCTTCTATTTTTTCTGAAAAAATATAGAAGAAAAAGAACAAATGACCCCTTGTGTCTTTGGGGTGGTCCATTCTGTCCATACCTGTCTTTTGGCTAACTTGACAGGTACCTTCAATAAAATGTAAGTTCCTTGAAGGCATATTAGTTACAATGAATATTAATAAAATTTTGCTGACCCTTAATTAAGTAGGGTGAGAAAATTTGATAATAAAACATGAAGGGTCAAATTAATTAGATCAATGAGACAACCAGCCAGCACAGTTAGCTAGAGGGAACTCACATGCACATCCATCACTGCCTGACTGGTTTAGGCAATGTCTGGTGGCAGTGACTGGCTCCTACGTTCTTGCACTCATGTCCTGGTAGAGCTTCCAGGGTAAAAGCAATGATTCAGAAATCCCTCGGTTGGGAGCATTCGTTTATTGCCCAAATCCAAGTCGACATTTTAGACTCATCCTGGGAATGTTACCAATGGTCCTTTTGTCCCTTCTGCCGTGTCTACTGTTTCCCCATTTGTTTGCAATCCCCTTGCCTTCCTTTCAGAACTTTTTCTCTTTCCTTGACTAATAAGAAGTGCGATGCGTTCCTCTTGAGAGTGGAGTTCGGTGAAGGGTACGAGCTAGTCTCCAAGCGTCTTACATCCCAGTGCCATGCCGTCTCAGTTTGACTGTATTAGGTATTCAGAGACTGCTTGTTATTATGAAAGGATAAACATAATTTGTCTCACTCAGCACCATGAAGCAATGACTCGAACATCTTAGAGGGTTAGACAACAAAATATATAAATAAACCCATGAAAGCATCAACATTTGGCATCCCTCAGCCTTGAGCTTCTAGAGCAGGGTTTCTGAAACTTTCCCTCATGCAAAGCCTTTGACTCAAGAAATGTTTTCATGACTCTAGGTATGTGGACATATAGGTTTATGAATATTTACTATTAATACATTCTACAGAGATTTATTTTAAAACAATTTTTGGTATGCATGCAACTTTGCCATTTATTAAAGATGAAAGGAAATCTGCAAGCTAATGAGATAGACATGCTTGTTTATTTTTATATAAGGAATTAAATCTTGAGCCAGGTGTGGTGACACACCCAGTACTTGGGAGGTAGAGGCAAGAGGATTAAGAGTTCAAAGCCACCCTCAACTACCAAGCAAATGTGAAGCTGGCCTGGGCTACAGGAGACATTGTCTCAACCCCTCCCACATGCTCCTAAAGGGTACTAAATCTGAGCTGACTGTTTGGTATCACACAATGTAGAGCCTGTCCAATGTTTTTCAGAGTTGATTGATGTTTAAATTGTCTGTCAATGCTGAGAATGCTGTTTTACAGATAGTACAAAATGGCAGAAACATGTTTATGGCCATTTCAGACACTGTTGGAAATTCTATCTCAACCTCAAGCCAAAAAATTCATTTAATTTTTTTTTAATGAAACTCAAGCTACCAACTCAAATAGCAATTTTAAAAATCCAACATACTAATAAAATGTAATCCAAAATAGCAAATTTGATGCTTATATGCTGAGGTATGACATCAGGAACACATTAAAAATTTTTTTTCTAAAGTTAAACTATTATTTTTTAATAAAAGCAATTTTTTTTGAGTCAGTTCTCACCATGTAGCCCTGGCTGGCCTGGAACTCACTGTGTAGAATGGGCTGGCCTAGAAATCACAGAGATCCTCCTGCCTCTGCCTCCTAAGTGTGCACCACCAAATGTGACCAAGAGAAGAATGCAGAGTAGAATACTGTAATTAATAAGACATCATAGTTTCTTATGTGAACCAAGGTGCTTCTTGGCCTTGTGTGGTATGACGGCATGCACAGTGGCATGTTGAGTTAGGAACCATGGCTGCAGCAGAGTCATGTGATGCAACATGGGTGAACACTGCTAGAAATACCTCAGATTCATTACATGTTTTATTTTGAATTAATTTTTGGTTGTTGTGTATTCAGAAACCATTTACTATTAGCAGTTGTTTTTGTGAGCCCCTACGTCCACGAGGGGTCATGACTCATTTGGATAAGTCATGGGCTCATAAATGCAAGCTAACTAAAGATATACTGATGACATACCAGAAAATCTAGCTCAGGAAGCAACAATTGAAAGAGCTGTGTGACATGTCTGCACACCGGCTGGCCTCAATTTCAAAGTCAAAATTGTACCCAAGTCTTGCCTAAACACACACTGGCATTTGGGTAAAATTCAAGATGGGTGCGGTTTTGATTCAGACTTGGGTAACTGGTGCTGTCAAATTATCTTCTTTCAATCTATGATTGAGTTCACTAGAAGCTGAGAGTTATTTTAAGTTGCATTTATTTATTTAGCGCGTGGTTATGGGTATGCCGCAATGCACAGGTAGAGATCACAAGACGACTTGTAGAAATAAGTTCTTGCTACCATATGGGTCCGGGTCCCAGGGACTAAACTCCTATTGTCAGTCTTGGCTGAAAGTGCATTTATCTGCCGACCCATCTCATTGTCCATATTTCTTTTTGATGGATGGCCTGTACATTTCTAGGTCACAGTTACTTCCAAGGGTAGCCTTCTGTGATGGCTAATCTGGGTTATAAACTTGATTACATCTGGAATCAACTAAAACTCAAGCAGCTTGGGCACACCTGAGAGGTTTTCTTGATTTGATCATTTGAGGTGGGAAGACACACCCTAAATCTAGGCCGTATCACGTAAAAGGTTACAGAAGAGGGAAACTTCCGTGGGATTCTAATATAGACCGAAGACTAGCTGAAACATCTATCCTCGTGGACTGAGCAACTACCAGATTCTTGCCGGCCATCGCTAGACTAGCCGGACCACAGCCCGTAAGCTCTAATAATCAATGAATTATATATGTACTCTATATGTGTATGTATGTCTTTCTATCCGTTCTGGTCTTTTTAGAGAGTCCTGACTGATACGCCTTCTGTAGGTTCCGACTCAAGCTGGGGGTGTTAGTACAGTTCCTTCTCTTTGGTGAAATCTAACCTCCCTTCTTGTTTTCCTACTCTCTGGGCTGTGAAGAGCTATGTTCAGCCTCATAGCCTTAGGATCAGGTAACAAGGATTTCTAGGAGAGGAGGGGAGATGAGTGTTTTCCTCTCTGGTCCACAATCTTTGTCTTTAAGTCCTTGGTACCTCAGTAGTTCTCAGAATCCTCAAACTGATATTTTTCTTTTATATATTTTATCTAGTTTCTTTTTTTTTTCAACTGCTCTAGGCAGTGAACTGATGGTGCTTATTGTCTGGCCACAGCAGGAAGTCTCAATGCTGTGGAGTTCAAACATGGGTTTTTCCAGACAATTCTCATGTAATCGGTTGCTCCTGGGCTCAGCAGTAAAGGGCAGCAGTATAGTTGGCTTGTAAAGTTCAGATTGTGTTAAGAATAGCACTGATCAGGAGCAGAAGTAGGAATGCACTTTCAGTACTTAGGGTAGAGGGAGAATGTTTTATGATGCAGTGATCAGTCCCCCCCCCCCTCTCCCACCGCCGGGTCAAATCCTTGTTTCCTTCATCCTTGCCAACACCTAGTGGCAGTATTTTCGTATAGTTTGTGCTTGTGTCCAGTAACTAAATCTCAAACCTTACCCTCACTTTCTGGTAAGCAGGTGCCACTCTTCAGAGCAACAGCAGCCACACACACAGGGCTTTGCAGTCCTGTGTTCTTAGCACCCTGGGATGTGTGGAAAAACCATTCTCTGCGTCCCAGCTTCCTTATCTACAAAAGGAGAAGAGCGCACTAGATTTTTAGAAAGGCGTTCTTTCAGTTTACATCGTTAATATTTATAACTGCAGCCGTCCCTTTCAACAGCTGCGTCGATGACTCAGACCCACGAGAATGGCCAGGCCTTCCCCATGTCAGGCTCAAGGAAACAGCAAAGCCTTCCCTTGGTCCAAGTACAGAGTGCTGACTGATGACGGACTTTTAGCTAAAACCTGTGTTTGCAGAGACCATCAACCGCATCTTCCTCCTCCCTGGTAACTGGGAGACTGCCTCCCTTGCAGAAACCGCCGACTGAGATTAGCTAAGCCTGCCTCTTTGTTTAGCTTTATACAAGGAATCCGCCTCCTTCACTCAGATGTTTAAAATAAATGCATTGCATTTCTGGGTGTGTCTCCATCAGAGTGCACAGCCAACCCATTCCCAGCTTTTCTGTATGCACGTCTTTACTGTCTTCATTCCCTGGGTGCTCCAGCCAGGTCAATTCCTAAAGGCGTCGGGCCTCAGCAGAAAACGTAGCCACGTATTCTGTGTGACTTTGAGTTAGGAAGCATGTTGTAAGGAGGTCCCACAGCACACTGGCAGAACTACCACACACAGAAAAGAGTGACAGAGTAGACTAGCCGAAGTTCCAAACCTCTGCTTATATCCGAAGTCACCAACATTAAAATGAAAAGGCCGTTTAGGGAAAGTATTTGCAAAACCTGTGTCTCACAAAGATCTTTACATAGATACAGAGATATTCTGGAAATCACAACAAAGATCACCCATCAAATACAGGGGCTAAAAAAAAAAAAACTTCAGCAGACATTTCATAAAAAATAAAACAGGAGTGGTTAATAGGCACATGAAAATGTGCTCAATGTCATCACTAGGAAAATTCAAATTCAAATCGCAGGGAAGTATCGTTATACATTGCTACGTGCTGGCAAAGACACGGGACAACTGGAACTCACTAGTGGTGGACTTCAGCCAGGAAAGAATCTGGGCAATTGCATTTGGAAGTTAACAAATACTAAAGCCGTATCAAACAAAATCAAACCAAAACCAACCCTGTACCTGTTTTACAACCCCATGACTTAATTCTTAAGTATTTGTATTTTCTCA
>CABHPP010147600.1:0-66364 GCA_902168425.1 Peromyscus attwateri | reverse complement strand
TGCATAGGCCCCAGGTTCCAAACAGCCAGCTCATGCACTAAGGACAGGTCCTGGTCCCACTGCCTGGGTGCCTCCCAAACAGTGCAAGCTAATCAATTGTCTCACTTATCCAGAGGGCCTGATCCAGTTCCATGGGTGTAGCAGAATCTGGTCAATTTCTCACCTGGTCTTATTTCCTCAGACTGGAACCTTCTGAGTCCTCATCCAAATGGGTCTCTGCTGAACTGTGCTGCTAGAAGCCTGAAAGCTTAACCAGCCAAATGCTTAACCAGCCAAATGCTGCTAGTTCCTGGTCCTCATGCCTTATATATCTTTCTGCCTTCTACCACCACTCCCTGGGATTAAAGGCTCGCTTTCTGGGATTAAAGGTGTAAGTCACCATGCTTGGCTGTATCCTTGAACAGATGGAATTCTGCCTCTGGAATGCTAGGATTAAAGGTGTGAGTGCCATCATTTTCTAGCCTCTGTGTCTAGTGGCTGTCTGTTCTCTGACCCCAGATAAATTTATTAGGGTGCACAATATTTTGGGGAATATAATACCACCACACATTGGGGCTCCTCAGCTATTGGTTCATAGTTCATGTGTTTCCACTAGTTTGGCTATTTGTCCCTGTGCTTTTTCCAATCTTGGTCTCAACAATTCTCAATCATACAATCCCTCCTCTTTCTTGCCGATTGGACTCCTGGAGCTCCACCTGGGGCCTGGCTGTGGATCTCTGCATCTGCTTCCATCAGTCATTGGATGAGAGTTCTAGCACGACAGTTAGATTAACACCATATTTTATAAATAATTTGACAATATTACTATTTTCCTGTAGTAACTAGTAACAAAGCATGAAATGAACTTTCCTTTTAGTACATTTTGGAAAGTGTTTCAAAAACACTACAGTAATTTATATGCCATTTTTATGCATTTGTGATTTTTTTTCTGAGTGATTTATACATGCTATAGCATTTATTACATGTCACATTTTGAGGATGTTATGAACTAAATATTATTGTTTCCAATTAATAAATTATGATAGAGTTTTTAATTATGAAGCCGTAGTTCCAAGACTATTCACTCTCTCCATCATTTCCAGCATGGGAAGCAGCCCATCAGGTGTTCTTTTCTGGTAGCTGGTGTCACGTTATTTTCTCATAAACTCAAATTTCAGTGCCAGAATCTATCTCTTATTCATATGTGCTCTGCTACTGGAGTTTTGACTCTGTCTTGTCCTTATCCTTTCATTATCAACTGGCTCTGACTTTAAATTAATTCTTTGGTTTTCAAATGAGTGTGTTAATAAAATAAAAGTATAAGATTGGATACTTTGCAACCCCCACCTTAGCCCTGCTTCACCCTCTTTTGAACAAATGACCTTGCCTTGTTCAGACAAGCAGAGTTGCTGTGGTTACAATTACAAAAAGAACATAAGAAGTATAAGCAATTAAAATGAGCATCCAAAGAAAAGGAGGATTAGGAGAAAGCAATTGATAGATTGGACCCATCCTACCTATAGGACTCGACAAAGTTTGAAGGGGAAAGAAATTTAATAGGAGCAGAAAGGCATATGATTACCCAATAATTATTTTATTATGTTTTGTTGTTACCTCTTAGAATCCTGTTCTTCTCTAATGAGAGACAAAAAGGGAGTGGATCCTGATGGGAGGGGAGGTGGGAAGCAACTAGAGGGAGGAGAATCTGTAATCAGGATATATTGTATGAGAAAATAATCTATTTTTCATGAAAGGGAGAAAATAAAATGAAATAAAATAAAATAATAAAAATTCAAAGAATTTCCAAGCATACCTTTTCTAAAAAGTGAAATATTATAGGATATGTTGAAAATATTATAAAATGGTGACTCATAAAAACATATGATTATAGCTTTGTAAATTGCTATGCTTATACTATATACTTATGTGCCTATCTACACTAAACTGTTGTTAAAAAAAACATTAGCAAAGCTGAGAATAATCAACAGAATACATTTAATCAGAACTAATTAAGCCATTCAACAATGGTTAACTTGGATGAAATTAATTTATCTACTCCTCCATTCTAAAATACATTAGGTATCTTCTATATTGTGGCATGTAGAAGACAAACCAGGTATAAAACATCTTCAGTACTTGAATATATAATTTTAAAAATGTCAAAGTCATATCAGAATTTTATGCAGATTCCTTCTCCAGTTCATGCTAGAATGAGGATAGCTTTCTGCTACAGAGGCTGTTGACTTTTCAGATAGCTGTCAAAGTGGTGCATAAATTAAAGAAATGAGCAGAGGAAAACTAGTAATAAGATTGGGTGTTCATATCAACAAGCAAACCAACCAAATATCTGTGGTAAAGAAAACATATTAACTGAGCATTGGACTAACAGTTGATTCAATTGCAGGATGAAACATCTAAGAGATGGGAACCTTTTAGCTTGATTCTCTTTTCTTGCTGTAGTATCTTTGATATTTGGAATAGAACCTTAGTTCTTTTTTCTACTTCTAATAAATAGAGTTATGCAAGAACTCATCTGTTTCCTTCAAATAGATGTCCTTACTCTTATGTGTAAATGAGGTTATACAAGTCAATGGGCTTGTGGCTTCTTGCCCCAGGGATACAATCTTAAGAGGAAGGTCAACACCAGAAGAACAAATGAAGTACTCACTTTCCTGGAGCTTCGGGAAGACAATTAGTTTCAATCATCATTATTTTGAAAGTGAGCAGGTATGTTCATTTATAGTATAGTTAATAGGGATAACTAAAGTGGATAGTATACAGAAAAGATAAAGAGTTTGAAGTGTCTCCCACAACCTCATATGTTTGGACACTGGTCTCTAGCTCATGATGCTGAATTATGGAACCTTTTGACAGAAAACCCAGCTGGATGAAGTGGGCCATTTAGGAATGAGCTTTGGGGGTTATAGCTCACTCCTTCTCAATAATATTCTTTGTCTTCACCCTTCTCTGTCACTCACTCTGTATCTCTCCCTGTCTCCCTGTCTCTCTGTCTCTCTCTGCATCAGTCTCTTTCTCTCTCTCTCTGCTCCTTATTAGGTAGTTTCTAACAAGCAAATGATTCATGTTCCTACTAACGTGGATCTACCCAACACTATGCCTTCCTCACTGTTATAGACTTTAAATCCCCAAATAACAAACAAAATTAAATAATTTTCCCTTTAATCTCCTTTATTTAAGTATTTTATCACTGGATGAGATAAGTAGCTAATATAGAAAATTAGTACTGGAAATGAGATAGTGCTTTGACTGACTTGCCCACAAGTTGCATGAATTGTTGGAACTAGTTTTTAGGAAGATTGTTCAAGAGTCTTGAGTTTCAGAATTACAAAGACCTAGAATTCTGGAAGCAGAGCCATTCTGGTGGGAATCTGGAAGGCCAAGATTCCTACAGTCATGTTTGTATCAAAAGGCTGGTTTAGAGCTGGAAATGATGGCACACACCTTTAATCCAAGTACTAGGATGGCAGAGGCAGGCAAATCCATGAGTTTTTGTGGTGTTGGTTGTTACTGCTCTTTTTGGAGGCCCACCACCCAGGTCCCAAATAAATCATACATGGAGACTTATTCTTAATTATAAATGCCTGACCTTAACTTGTTTTGTTTTGTGTCAGCTTTTTTTTTAATCTTTGAATTATCCCAACTATCTTTTGCCTTTGAGCTTTTACCTTTCTCTATTTCTGTATGCCTTTTCTTTCCTTCTTACTCTGTTTCTGGCCTGTTAGCTGGGTGGCTGGCCCCTGGAGTTCTCCTCTCCTTGTTCTCTTACTCCTTCTTATTTTCCTCCCAGAATTCTCCTATTCATTCTCTCTGCCTGACAGCCCTGCCTATGCTTTCTTCTGCCTCGATATTGGCCATTCAGCTTTTTATTAGACCATCAGGTTCTTTAGACAAGCACAGTAACACAGCTTCGCAGAGTTAAACAAATGCAGCATAAACAAATGCAAGACATCTTCACATCATTAAACAAATGTTTCACAGCACAAACAAATGTAACACATCTTAAAATAATATTCTACAACAGTTTTTAGGCCAACCTTGTCTACAGAGCAAATTGTAGGACAGCCTGAGCTACACTGAGAACCCTGAGAAACCCTGTCTTGTAATACCAAAAAAAAAAAAAAAAAAAAAAAAGGTTGTTGTGCTGTTGTGGTGGTTTGAAAGAAAGGGAGTTGCTGTGGATATTGCTCTGTATAAATAAACACTGATTGGCCAATAGCCAGACAGGAAGTATAGACGGGACTAACAGAGAGGAGAATTGAGGAAACAGGAAGGGAGGAGAGACTGCCTGGAACCAGCCAGGACAAGCAAGATGTAAGGTACTGGTAAGCCACGAGCCATGTGACAAAGTATAGATTAATAAAAATGGGCTAAATATAAGAGTAAGAGCTAGACAATGATAGGTCTGAGCTAATGGCCAAGCAGTTTAAATAATGTAAGTGTCTGTGTGTTTATTTTATAATTGGGCTCTGGGACTGGCGGGACTTAGAGGGAGCTGGAGAGAAATTCTCCAGCCACAAATGGCACCCAACAGCTCGAGTTTCCATCTTAAACCTGAGAATATTTAATAACCAATTCTAAACAGAGCCAAAACCAGGTCCCTGCTTCATGTCTCATAAGGCAGCTAGCAAAATGCGGGTTTGTGCTACTGGCGGGTTCCTGGCGTCTGCGCTTGATCTACAGTATGGCAAAAATGAGGCGTCTTCCAGCAGCACATTACACTGTGTGGTAGATTTAGTCTTTACTACTATATAAAAAAAAAAAAAGAAGTTTCTGGGCTACACACTGCTTTGATAGAAGCATAGACCCACTATTTCTAAGAGTTGATAGCTCCCAGAACTGGCAGAAAAATGTACCACTGCCATGTTGGAAAGCTGAAATGGGCAGAGCCAGCAGCCACAGCAATGTTTCAGTCTTAGAATGCTACAGTTTAAAGCAATAGCTTCACGATAAGACTGATTCAGATAAAATAGTTTACAGTGTATGTAAAAATGTATGTAGGCTTAAAAGAAAAAAAAAGGAATATATACAGTTATATAAACAAATAGATAGTTTTTAAAAATAAAGTCTTTAAACAAACAGTAAAGGTAATAAACCACGTAAAGATGGCTATCACACAGAGAATCTGGATTATGCTGTCTTTGATATTTGTGACTAAAGAAAAACATTTGATTGTAAAAGCTGTTGAATTATGCCAAAATGTATATTTTAAAGGTACCTTGACTTCAAAATTTGGATATAAGAATATGTTGCTTTGGAAAAGAGGTTCTGCTTTTGTTTCCACAGAAAGCCAGAGATATGGATTTGTTCTAGATTAAGATACATCAGGTTTGACCAGCCAAGACCCCCTGAAAGGTCTCTGATGACACCATGGCCCAGATAATCTAACTTCCAGAACGGTTTCAAAGCAACTGGCTCACACAATACAGCCTCACGGACTACCCCAAAGCCTAAAGTTTTCTTTGTTTCCCCATAAGATACAGCGCCCCCCTCCAGCAGGAAGTAGTAAGAGATGCTACGCCCAAATTCCCAAATATACCAAGCTGGCTTTAGAGATGGAATTGGCTCATTCCCCCTCTAAACCCAGACATATTGCTTAAAAAAAATGGTTAAGAGATTCTTAACCAAATCAGAAGAGCCCTCTGGTATGGGACAGAGAAAAACCAATATTTTTATTTAAAACAGGTTGATTATAAATACAATCTCTTTCTAAAGAAAAAAAGGGGATAGTTTAGATATGATAGGATGAAAGGGTAGATTAATGAACCTACTTTTAAAGAGTAACAACTTGTCTAAAATGTTTTACATTGCTATAGATTTTAGTTTATTGATACAAGTTTAAACTTAATTTTGTTATACTGTATATATATTTCTATTCTTGTTTGAGATATTATGTTTATGTAACTCATTTAAATTGTAATGGATAATTAAAAAATAGATTAATAATTAGTCATCTATGATAATCATTTAAAGCCATGTTAGTTAAGTCTTCTAGGTATACATAGATATATTTCAGATAGATAGGTAATCTTCAAACACTTCAAAAACCTACAGAATATGACATTTAAAATGTTTTAAAAATTTAGACTTTCTGGACAGTGAGACATGTCTGCTCCTGGCAGCACAGATTTACTTCAGAGGAGGATGGACATCGAAGACACTCCATATGGAGTTTATCTTCACCTTGACAAAAATAGCCATTTGGGCAAGAAACTGTTCTTGCCTGGACTGCTTGATTTACTGGACATACAGGACCCATAAGAAGGTGGCCACTGAACTTTACTTGACAAAATGGTCCTTCAGGTTCCTGCTTTGTGAAAGAAACTGCCAGACATTCTACAGGACACACACAAAAAAAAGTGACTGAGAGACTCTAGGCCTGTGGCTAAAAACAAATGCCCCAACTTTACAAAAAAACTTTGGATGACTGTCCAGGCTGCCAGCTGTCTCTGTCTACCCTGCAAGACTCCCGAAAGTTGCTTGCATCCTTCTCCCATTTCTCAGGTAATATTATATCCTTCTGAGGTCTTTGATGTGGTTGAAGATAGTTATAATTTCCTCAGTTATGATAAAAGATGGGTTAGATATAAAACCTTAGACTCACAAATATAAGATAGATAGGATATCTTCTTTAATATTATAGCTATAATTCTTGCTTAATAATTGTTTTGTTGTATGTAATTTTACTATGTTAAAGTTAAAAACCTTTCTGAAAAAGAAAAGGGGAAGTGCTGTGGATATTGCTCGGTATAAATAAACACTGATTGGCCAATAGCCAGACAGGAAGTATAGACGGGACTAACAGAGAGGAGAATTGAGGAAACAGGAAGGGAGGAGAGACTGCCTGGAGCCTGCTAGGACAATCAAGATGTAAGGTACTGGTAAGCCACGAGCCATGTGACAAAGTATAGATTAATAAAAATGGGCTAAATATAAGAGTAAGAGCTAGACAATGATAGGTCTGAGCTAATGGCCAAGCAGTTTAAATAATGTAAGTGTAGGTGTATTTATTTTATAATTGGGCTCTGAGACTGGCGGGACTTAGAGGGAGCTGGAGAGAAATTCTCCAGCTACAGGGAGTTGTCGCTGAAAGTTTTTCTGTGTCTTGCCCAGTTCGTAGCCGCTCAGACTCAAGTAAACACACAGAGGCTTATATTAATTAAAACTGCTCGGCCATTAGCTCAGGCCTACCACTGACTAGCTCTTATATTTAAACTAAGCCCATTTCTGTTAATCTATATGTCGCCATGTGTTCTGTGGCTTTACCTGTGTGCCATTACATGCTACTCCATGGATGGTGGCCTGGCTTCTTCTAACTCAGCCATTCTCTTCCAAGAAGTCTCCTTGTCTGCTTATCCTGCCTGTACTTCCTGCCTGGCTACTGGCCAATCAGCATTTTACTTAGCAACCAATCAGAGCAACACATCTTCACAGCATACAGAACATCCCACAGCAGGGAATGGCATTATTAGAAAGTGTGGCTTGTTTGGAATAGATGTGGCCTTGTTGCAAGAAGTGTGTCAATATGGAGGTGGGCCATTGAGCTCTTGTATGCTCAAGCTATTCCCAGTGAGACAGTATACTTCTCATTGCCTGCATATTAATATGTAGCTGCTCCATCTCCAGTACCATATCTGCCTGCATGCCACCATGTCCCACCATGATAATGGACTGAGCCTCTGAATCTGTAATGAGCCATCCCAAGTGAATATTTCTCTTTATAAAAGTTGATTTGGTCATGATGTCTCTCATAGCAGTAGAAACAATAGAATAGAAATAGTAGAAACAGTACCTTTAACAAGAAACCAAGCACTTAATATAAGGGCAAGAGGAATAGTGCTCCAAGGTAAGACTTCAGCCATTTAAGTTTCCAGTATATAAAACTAAAGTCTCATTTTAAAAGAGTTCATTTTATCAGAGACAAAATGAATAAAACCTGTAAAAGCTCAAGCAAGGCAAAATTCCACCATAGAGAGAGAAGGTAGATATTAAGTTAATTGATAACTGCTGGAGGTAGATAGTCACTTTTCTTTAAGAGTACAGCCTCTGGTGGGATGACCAACTTCCAGTAAAGGCCAAATATCCAAGATAAATGGATCTGATGTGTTTTATAAAGGAAGGCATGGTTTGGTGAGTTTTAAAGCATAGATGGATATTTTAAGTGTGAAAGGAAAGGTGAATATGAACAAAATATTGTGCAAAATTTGCAACTAATAAAAATGAAAAATAAGTATTTAAAAATAAACTTAATAAAGTGTGTCTGAGCTGGATGCTGCTCTATGGATTCTCTTCATGAAGAAGAGCATTTAAAGAAATGTTTTCCCAAATTCAGCCATATTGTCACTTGTCTGCTATACCCATGGTCTGGGAACTCAGTTGTATTACAGACTGGTAAGAAAACTTGGCAGAACTGTCTACTTACTGCTGTTTTTTGAGGCATGAAGAATGCAGGATTTATATGCTTATAGAGACTTTTAAGATTTCAAAATCCTGGCTACATTTGTACATTGAATTCTCTGGAGGTCATGCCTGAAACTGTGAATGTAAAGACTAAGTTATGGTGGAGACTCCAAGATGGTGTCAATATCAGTAACATTTGATATCTGCTGAGGAAAGCTAACTGCATTGAAAGAAGGCAACTTAAAAGAGGGGTGACACATTATTTAGCTATCAGAGCTGGAGAAAAAAGGCTTTCAAAGTCTGTTGGAGCCCATGTTATACCACTATTTGCTTCAGATGCTTTGGTGTTTGGTGTTTGCCTTGCTGGATTTGTCTTTTTGGTTTAATCTTTCTTGGCTGTTTTCTGATTCTTCCTTTTTGGAATGCAAGCATTATGTATCAAGCATATAGCTTGCTTTTTTTTCTATTATTTTACAAAGGCTCACAGTTAAGATATTGCCTTGAGACTCAGCACAGACTTTGAAATTTGACCATTTGAAAAGCATTGGAACTAAAAAATTATGGAAACTTTTGATATGGAACTAAAGACATTTTACATCATGAGGGGACCATTAGTCCATGTGGGCAATGGATAGAATGTTAGGGTTTAAATATAAAATATTCCCTACAGGCTCATGTGTCTAAATACCTTTTTCTTAGCTAGTGGCACTATTTAAGGAGGTAGAAGAAATTTTTGGACATGGTGTCTTGCTGAAGGCTGTGGGTCACTAGGCACTTGGCTTTAATTGTTTCAGTCTAACCTGTGTTCTATCCCAAACTTTCTGTTTTGGGATGATGCCATGTAACAAGTCTGTCACTTTTATTGCTAAGAAGCAATTTATTGCATGGCTATATCACATTTGTTTATCCATTCACCTCTTGATGGTCACATGCACTCAGTAATTGTTCACTATTGTGTGAAAACATATATCAAAACTTAGTAGCTTAAAACAATTCAACACTATCCCACAGTTCCAGTGTTTGGGGGGGTCTGTGTTCAGCTTATGGATAACAGTTTTTCAACAGGTTGGGGTGAATGTATGAACCAGGGTCATAGTAGTCTCAAGATCCAAGTGTAACAGTATTGGATTACAGGCTCATATCAGCATGTCTTAGGTTCTCTATTGAAATAGGTGAGGCTGTGCCCTAGTACCAGACCAGTTCTGAAAATATAGTATCTCAATGCAGCAAATCATATTTTTGATGTCTACCACTGTCGGATGTGGTTTTCCTCACTCATATATATCTCTATCTACCTTATGTGAAATATGTGCCTACCGTAATCTTTAAAGCAGAGAGAGGGCTGGACAAGTAGCTAGATGTTTTTGAAGTGCTGTATATCATATCCACCTACATCCTAATATTGTAGCTCAGGCCCTCAAGTCATGTCTCCCATCACATTTTCAGAGTCCAGTTCATAACTCCAACATGACTGTGAGAGCAAAGCACTAACTGGCCCTTTCTTGGACTCCAGTATAGGTTTTCAAACCTTACAAAACTAAGACTTTGCCTTTGTCACTCTCTGGTAAATCTAAAGTCTATGTTCAATTCAATTCCAGGTGCAGAGCAATAAGGAAATTCTTATTCTCTTTTATATGTGAAGAGCCTGAGGCTCATAAACATTATGAAGTGTCTATAGAGTGACACTATTCCTGGGAAGATGTTAGCAAACATTTATTCACTGTGGATAGTAAATCAAAGATAGACAAATGTACACATGCCACTCAAGTCCAACTTGGTGAGCCAAAGAGATTTATATGTTCTGCATGTAGGAATATTGTTGACGAGCTGCTCCCAGGGACAGAAATTACTCAAAGACAGCTACGTTGCCAAAGCTCACCCCAGCATGGATAGAAATTCATGAAAACGGAAAAGGTGGAACACACTCAATAACCAATTATCTCACAAGAGTGGAGAGTACCCTTTCTAGGTAGCTCAGTTGATCTCTTCTTTCTAGGCAATTTGGCTGGTCTTTGCTTCTTTCAAATAGCCCAGTTTGTCTCTGCATTTTCTAAGCAGCCAAGCAGGTCTAAGCTTCTTCTAGGCAGTTTGGTTTGTCTAGGAGTATCTCTCAACTGTCTTTACAACTTGTATATACTTGGGATGAAAAGGCATATTATCTGATCAGTTTGAGGGACTTCATGAAGCCTTTGAGTTGATTATTTCATGAGTTCCAGGATTTTCCCTACAGGTTATAAAGTTTTATGTCACCTTAAAATTTCTTTTCATTTCACTTCATTTATAACATCTTATTTTCTTGTAGAGCTTCATTCCAAAATTGATGATCTTATCTTAGAGGAAATTGCTGCAAATAGTGTCCTAAGCATAAACTGTCAGTAAGTCACTGAATGAAATGCTAATTTTGTACCTCTGTGTTTTAAATTTTATAGGATACAACTAGAGTTTTATAGTGATATTTAGTGTTTTAAACATCTCAGTTATGAGTATATTATAATATAATTTTAGTTTGATTTTCAAATGGGATTTTATGTTGGTGAGAGCAACTTCCTTTTCTTTTCATTCTCCTGGGTAAATGGTCTAGCTATGCTGCCTTCCCTGTCACCCCACTCAGAGCTATAAGGTTTCACTTGCCATGATCTTACATTTACCTTCCAGTCCTATGAAAGAGAGAGACTGAGCAACGGGACTTGCTCCAGGATACATTTTACCCCCAAAGACTAAATTACTCTGTGAGTGCATTGAGTATCACAAATCTTGACTTCTTCACCAGTGAACATTTTCTTGAAAGTATATGTGTAAGTGTCTTAGGGTTTTATTTCTATGATGGGACACCATGACCACAGCAATTCTTGTAAAGCAAAGCTTTTAACTGAGATAGGCAAACTGTTCATAGTGTTATTCCATTGTCATCATGGAAGGAAGCATGGAGATGTGTAGGCAGATATGGTGCTGTTGGAGAAGGAAATAAGAATTCTACATCACAATCTGAAAGCAACAGGCAAGAAGAGTTTGCCACTGGGCTTGACTTGAACATCTGAAACCTCAAAACCCACCCCCAGTAACACACTTCTTCCAACAAGGTGAAACCTACCCTAACAAGGCCACACCTCCTAATAGTCCCACTCCCTATGAGCCTATGGGGCCATTTTCATTCAAACCACCACATTCCACTCTCTGGCCCCAAAAAGCTTGTAGACATATCATAGTGCAAAATGCATTTGGTTGAAGTTCAAAATACCCACACTCTGTAACAGTCTCAACATTGAAATTCCAAACTTTCAAAGTTTCTTCTGAGACTCTTTTAACTGTAACCCATGTAAAATAAAAATCAGAAAGCAGATCATATACTTCCAAGACACAGCATTATACATTACCACTCTAAAATGGAGGAAAGGGAGCATAATGAGGAACTGTTGGACCAAAGAAGACCCAAGTCTAGCTGGGAAAACTCCAAACACTGCATCTAAATGAAGATGTCAAAGCACTCTTCAGATTTCCAATTCCTTTCAGCTTTGTTGACTGAAACACATGACTTTTTCTTGTGCTGGTTGAACAACCAGTTAGCAGCTTTCCTCACCAGGTATCCCATGGCTTTGGGATCTCTAGCATTTTGGGTCCTCCAAGACAATCCAGGATTTACTTTCACAGCTTTATTCAATGACCTCTCTAGGCCTCCTTGCAGGGATACCTATGACATATGTTTGTCCTCAGAAGCACTCCTCAATCATGGAGGGAGATTCCATAGCCCTCTTCTTGTATCTGTGTCTCTAAAGCAAGAACCATGTGACTGAAGCTGTCAAGTTATGCTCCTTGCTGGGGCTGAACTTGGCCCCCACATTCAAATACATTTTTACCAGTGTAAGACAAATTGCTAAACAGTCTTATTAATTAAAAACCCAGAGCCAGATATTGGGGTAAAAAATTGAGAGGTCAGGGAAACAAAAGGAAGGCAGCCACATTCTTACCACTAGAAATCCTCAACCAAAGAGAGGGCCACTTCCTGTATACTCTTGGCATCTCACTTCCTCTCTATGCCCAGCTACATCACTTCCATTTTCTTCCCACCTCTATTACTTCCTATCTGTCTGTACATACCTGTAGACCTCTATGGTTAACTGGCACTGGGATTTAAGGATATGCTGCCATGCCTGGCTCTGTTCCCAGTGTGGCCTTGAACTCACAGAGATCCACATGAATCTGTACGTCCAGAACGCTCAGATTAAAGGCATGTGCTATCATTTGCCTGACTTCCATGTTTAATATAGTGGCTGGCTTTTTCCTCAGACCTCCAAGGAAGCTTTATTTATTAGAGCACAAATAAAATATTACCACATACCAGACTTTTGTTCTCAGTGGTTTCTTCACTGCCTAAGCTTGGCTGTCCTTGAACTTGCTCTGTTGACTAGGGTGGCCTCAAACTCAGAGATCTACCAGCCTCTGACTTTCAAGTGCTGGGCTTAAAGGTGTGCACCACCACACCAGCCCTATGTTTTTCTCTAGTTTCTTTCATTTTTCTTTAATTCCTTTTCACAAGTTGGGAACTTAGCTGGGTAGTGTATTGCTCTAAGGTTACCACTCTCTTAATTCTACTTAGCATCTGGCTTTTCTTTAATCTGTGAAAACTTCCTAGCACCTTCTTTATCCTTAAACTGTACATTTTGTATTTTTCCTTGCTCAGCTTGCACGTTCCCATAGATCTCAATAAGGGCAGCCACTAATAACTATATGGCACAGTCAACACTGGTTATTTTGAAATATTCTCTGCCAGTACAATTAATCATAAACTTTTCAACTTAGCCCAAGCATATTTTTTAGACAAGGGAGTAAAATATCCACATTCTTTGCCAAAGTGCCACAAGAATGGGCTCTAGGACACATGTTAATATTCATCTCCTCTGACATCTCTTGACCTGGTTCCCCACAGTCAAATTAACTTCAGTACCACTGTCTTTCATGCTTTAACCCTAGTCCCTAGTAAATCATTTGTCTTAGGGCTTATTGCTGTGAGGAGATACCATGACCATGGCAACTCTTATAAAGGAAAGCTTTTAATTGGAGCTGGCTTGCAATTCAGAGTCTTAGTCCATTGTCATCATATTAGTAAGCATGGGGGTGTTCAGGCAGATATGGTGCTGCTGGATAGAGTTTGAATGTTCTACATCCCAACCTGTAGCCATCAGGAAAAGACAATAAGCCACTGGGCTTGGCCTGTACTTCTGAAGCTTCAAACTCCATTCAAAGTGACACACTTACTCCAACAAGGCCACACCTCCTAATAGTGGCATTCCCTGTGAGCTGGTAGGGGCCATTTTCATTCAAGTGACCATAGTCAGCTTTTGATTCTAGTCCTATACAATACCTACTAGCATGAAATCCCTGCCTTCAGGTCTTCTCCTTTAAATATTGATTCTGTTCTTCTCCCACAGTGGTAACATGCTCCATCCCCTTGATCACACACATACACACACACACACACACACACACACACACACACACACACACACATTCACTATCTACTTCTACCTACTCATCCTTCATTAAAACAAATATTGTGTTTCAATTTAAAGTATTGCATAGCGTATTATTTTTATATTGGCCATGTGTGTCTCAAGGCAACATATTTCTGAATATCTAGAGAATATTTCCAACAGCAATCTTCAGATTCCCCCTTTCCTTTCCCTTGTTTATTTTCTCCCCTTCTTTTTCTCAATACCTCTCTTTTTATGATCTTTTTCATCTAACCCACTTAAAAATATTTCATTAACATAACTCCTTAATGATGCTTATTATTTAATGTATAATGGTTTCTGCTGTTTTTTTTAAAATTGCTCTGTAGCCATCATTCCTTTT
Organism: Peromyscus attwateri; assembly: GCA_902168425.1. Lineage (NCBI taxonomy): Eukaryota > Metazoa > Chordata > Mammalia > Rodentia > Cricetidae > Peromyscus > Peromyscus attwateri. The sequence goes on along the minus strand of CABHPP010147600.1, from coordinate 52,117 downwards.
TTCAGTGAATTGCCCATGTTGTTTCACATACAATGAAAGATAGTGGCTCACTTCCTAAATATAGCACCAGTAGCACAGACACAGAGAGCAACAAATAATAAATGTGACCTCTGGAAACTGAGAAGCTTTTGTAGAGCAAAGGACATGGTCAACAAGACAAAACAACAGCCTACAGAATGGGAAAAGATCTTCACCAACCCCATATCTGACAGAGGGCTGATCTCCAAAATATATGAAGAACTCAAAAAGTTAGACTTCAAAATACTGAACAATCCAATTAAAAAATGGGCTACAGAACTTAACAGAAAATTCTCAACAGAAGAATCTCAAATGGCTGAAAGACATTTAAGGAATTGCTCAACATCCTTAGTCATCAGGGAAATGCAAATCAAAACAACTCTGAGATACCATTTTACACCTGTCAGAATGGCTAAGATCAAAAATACTGAAGACAGCTTATGTTGGAGAGGATGTGGAGCAAGGGGAATACTCCTCCACTATTGGTGGGAATGCAAACTTGTACAGCAACTCTGGAAATCAGTATGGTGGTTTCTCAGAAAATTGAGAATAAGTCTTCCTCAAGACCCAGCTATACCACTCTTGGGCATATACCCAAGGAATGCTCAATCTTACCACAAGGACACATGCTCAGCTATGTTCATATCAGCATTATTCATAATAGCAAGAACCTAGAAACAACCTAGATGCCCCTCGACTGAAGAATGGATAAAGAACATGTGGCACATATACACAATGGAGTACTACTCAGCGGTAAAAAACAATGATATCTTGAAATTTGCAGGCAAATGGATGGAACTAGAAAATATGATCCTGAGTGAGGTATCCCAGGCTCAGAAGGAAAAACACAGTATGTACTCACTCATAAGTGGATACTAGATGTGAGGGAAGGGATGGCCAGACTGCAGCCCACAGCTCCAGAGAGGCTAGCTAACAGGGAAAGACCCTAGGAGCGACACATGAATGGCCCAGCAAAGGAGAAGTGGATGAGATCTACATGAGCAGACTGGGAGTGGGGGGGGAATGGATGGCAAGGAGTGGGGGATGAGAACATAGGGAAATGGGAGGGTCAAGCTGGAACAGGGACAGAATGAGAGGGCAAAGAGGGAGATACCATGATAGATAAGGACATCTTGGGAATAGGAAGAGGCAGGATACCAGGGAGGCTCTCAGGAATACACAAGAATGACCTCACCTGGGAGTGCTGGCAGTGGTCTAGAGGGTGACTGGACTGGTCTATTCTGGTGACTGGTCTAGTGAATAACCTAACCACCATCATAGAGCCCTTGTCCAGTGACTGATGGAGGCAGATGCAGAGATCCATGGCCAGGCACCAGGCTGAGCTCCGGGAATCCAATCGATGAGAGAGCAGGGATTCTGCAGGCGGGGGGACATCGAGATCATGATGGGAAGACATGCAGAGATGACCAGCCACACTGGTGGAAACCCATGAACTGTAGACTAGTGGCTGTGGAGCCCCCATGGGACTGGACTAGGCCCTCTGGATACAGAAGACAGTTGTTTGGCTAGAACTGTTTGGGGGGGGGCACCCACACAGGGAGATAGGGATCCATCTTTGGTGCATGGGCAGGCTTTTAGGAGCCCAGTGCCAGTGATGTGACACCTTGTGCAGCCTTAGTGCAGTGGGGAGGAACTTGGACCTGCCTAGGCTCAATGTGCCAGGCTCTGCTGACTCCCTATGGGAGACCTTGGTTTAGGGAATGTGAGGAATGTGGGGTGGCTTGGGAGGGAAGGCTAGGGGATGGGAGGAGGGAGGAGATGGGATCTGTGGGTGGTATGTAGAGTGAGTAGAAAATTTCTTAATAAAGAAAAATGAAAAGAAAAAAAGAATAAAAAAATAAAATAAAAATCAAATAAATAAAAACATCACACACACACACACACACACACACACACACACACACACAAAAGGATAGTGGCTCAATCCATTATCATTTAGAGGGTCAGTTATATCTCTGATACAGTGACCCTTAGCAGCTTCCTGTGTGCTTACCAGAGGTTAGATGAATGTTATGTAGAAGTTTTCTCCTTTTCTCCATTTGCCAGTTTAGAATCATTCAACAAAGTGATATTATTGTAATAACAGCAATGGTGCTTAGAACTGGGATAATCACAAACAAAACAAAACCTGAAGTATAAGTGGAGAGTTCATAGGACTGCATCATGGGGAGACAACTTCCTTGACATTCCTAGAGGTAAGCACTGATATTAAGGCCTTGGCAGTCAAAGGCAAGCTAGGATGGCAACTGGAGAAATAAATGGCTACTGTCTTCTCTTGCTACATAATGAGAAATACTCATTCCAAAGTTACATGCGTAGTTCATGGTTCATTACTTGGGCTAAGGAAGATATAAATTTTCAGACAGTATATTACAAATTTCTCCTGTTTTGAACACTCCCAGCATACCTCAAGCTTAAATATTGTCTTAAATATCTTTGATCTCTTTTCTGCTTCACTGGGAGCATCAACAATATGCTAGCCTAGGAGCTCTTCGGACTCTCTTACACTTGTATCATAGAAGGAAAATTGTATATTCTACCTTCCTCATTCTGTAACTTGAGACTGCCCTGGCTTGGACTTGAAGAATTTCTCTGTAATTGAAATCACCTTAGACTTTTACTGTTTACAATATTATCCATACATTTGTAAATCTGCTAACAAAATCACTGTCAAGGTGGCCATCTAAGTTAATGTTATTACTGATGTGATGAAACACTATGACCAAAGCAACTTGGAGAGAAAATGGTTTATTTCAATGTTCATCATCAAAGTAAGTCAAGACAAGAACACAAACAGGGAAGTAACCTGGATGCAGGAGCTTATGCAGAAGCCAAGGGGGAGTGCTGTTTACAGACTTTCTCCTCATGGCTTGCCTAGCCTGCTATCTTATGTAACCCAGAAACATCAGCCCAGTGGTGGTGCCACTTACAATATTCTGCACCCTCTTATATCAATCACGAATAAAATGTTCTACTCTGTACATTCTACAAATTTGGCTATAGCCTAATATTATAGAGGTATTTTCTCAATCAAGGTTGTGATGATATATTGTTTGTAATCTAAGAAATAAAACTTGCCTGAAGATCAGAGGACAAAGTCAGCCACAGAGTTAGCCACAGAGGTCAGAAGGAAGTGACTGGGCAGAGAAAGGAATAAAAGGTGGGAGGAGACAGGAACTCAGGCTCTTTCAGGCTCAGAAGTTGGTGAGGTAAAAGGTGGTGGCTGTGGCTTGCTCTGCTTCTCTGGTCTTTAAGCTTTCACCCTGATATATGGCTCTTGGTTTTTATTATAAGACCATTGAGAATTCGTACAACACAAGGTCCCTTTCACTTAGTTGACTATAACTTGGGTCAAGCTGACATAAAAGTTGTCAACACAGTGACCATCCTTTAAAAGCATTAAAAGGAATTCAATTGGTTGCATGATAATTATTCATTCTTAAGACTCAATAATCAGTTCATCATAATGTAGTATTTTATGTCTTTTTACAAAAGTCACATTTCACTTTCTCTAATGTATATGTTTAACACCTAAGCCTAGTTAGTGCCTCTGAATGTCAGTGTGTTTGAAGACAGAACCTGTAAAAGATAGCAAAGTTACAGCAATCTCATTACGTGAAGCTTTATTCAAGCTCAATTGTGACTCTTAGAAGAGAGACACCAGGGATATACAAGAACAGAGTGAAGTCCTCATGAGGACAAAGGAGAAGACATCGATATGCAGCTGAGAGTGGTCTCCAGGGAAACCAGATATGTCTATACTAAATTGTCATGTCAGAAGCCAGAACTGTAAAAACAGAATTTTGCTTTTCTTAAAACCTTAGAAAAATGACATTCTTCCCAAAGACCAAGGTCTGACTGAAATTAACTTGGTTAAAACTAAAACAAACTGATAGTGTTATTACAGGAAAGATTTATATATCTAGAAAAATGTTTGAAACAATTTTCCTAATAAAATATCTGCTAACATATATATATATATATATATATATATTTCATTAATTTAGCAAATATAGTACCTGTTATGAATCTTGAATGGTTCTACACACCAAGACAAATGCAAATATATAATAAAGCCTATGAAACAGCTATATGATTATAACATGGAAATAAAAAAATCACTCTTTCGGCAGCATAAAGCAAGGTGAAACAAAAGCTTAGAGGACGAACAGGTAAATTCTGGACATTTCAAATTAGACCGTGATTTCTTTCAACATTAAAATAAAATTACAAAGGAGGAAAGACACGAGGCCAAATATCACAAAAAGAATAAAGGTAGGCACTTAAGATTCAAGCATCAGTTGCTAAATAATACACTGGGCAAGTGGGTTCATTGGGTGTATATTTGGAAAAGGCTTGAATTACAGGTATAGATATGCACACTTAAGAATTTGGAAACCTTTATAATTATGAGCAGAAAATAAAGCAAGGTAGCTAAGAAAATTCACTCAGTGTCTAGAGACCCAGTTCTGTGATTAGTATGATTGAAGCTAGTTCTGTGATGGTAGTTAGTGTTCACTTTTCAGGTTTATAGTGTGATTAAAGAGCAAGAAAAGAAGGTAATAGTACTTGCCCACCACATTTCAGTTCCAGTTCATAAAACTCATGTGACAGACAAGTAAATAGCCTAGTCATTATACACACACATCTTTTAAAAATTTGCCTTTTTCTTGATGTCTAGAACAAAGTAAACATCCAAAAATGTAACTTTTTGATTACAAGAAAGATCACTTAACATTTATTTCAGGAAAAGTAATACCACAGTAACATACCTAATGTGTATAAGTATCAATTTAAAAAACAAAATTAAATCTTTAAAGCAAAATAGATACATTTTCTTTTAGTCTTCACTTTTATTATGAGTAGCATTTTCCCTTTGAGATAAGAGAGATAGAAAGAATAATATTGTGTTTCAATAAATAACTATAGGATGTACATGCAACAATGAAATGCAGTCAATGAGTGTGAAAGAATGTTTTAGGGAAATCAGACATTCAGACACCTACATAGGGCATAATAAGACAGTGGCGAAAGGAGTTCATTGAAAAGTAACCACTCTAAGCCAAGTTTCCATTTTAATTTGTTGTTTCTATTTCATAAGACATGAGACAGATTTTGAGGAAAGGTTTGGATTAGGCAGAAAGTAGATTGAGTTTTCTGCAATCTCATAAAAACATTGTTCAAACCCTGAAATAAAATTTCAGCTTTGGCTCTGTGATGCTGAACAGCATATTTCACAACTTATTTTATTTTTTTTTTTTTGAGACAGGTTTTCTCTGTATAGCCCTGGCTGTCCTGGAACTCCCTCTGTCCACCAGGCTAATCTTGGACTCAGAAATACACCTATCTCTGCCTCCTAGGTGTTGGAATTAAGGGTACATGCCACCACCAACTGGGGGAAAAATCACTTTTATTACTTTGTGAACTTGGCTTTGTTTTCTTCTCCTTCTCCTCCTTCTCCTCCTCCTCTTTCTCCTTCTTTCTTCTTTTTCTTCACCTTCTTCTCCTCCTTTTCCTTCTTTCTCCTTTCCTCCTCTTACCTCTCCTTCTCTTCCTCCTCTGCTTTCTTCATGCCCCCTGCTCCTATTCCTTCTCCCTTTCTTCCTCCTCATCCTGTTCCAGAAAATTCTCTTCATCCTCCCCCTCCTCTTCCTATTATTCCTCCTGCTGTTCTTCCTTTTCTTACTCCTCCTCACTATTCACCAATTTGGCAAGCAACAGGGCTAGGGTTTCTCTCATCATATGTGCAAAAACAAGCTTGAGTTTAAGATATCGTAGCTCCAGGTATTCAGAACGTGTTCTTGTGGGAGAAGTTTAGAATGGGTATATCTCATGATTGAAGCTGTTGTTTATTAAAGCTGGAATGTGTTAACATGGTCTGGAGCAGTGAAGCAAAGCTGAGTTCTACCAAAGAATGCTGGGACCTAGAGAACGATGGGTAGCCTTGGCTTATCAGTCCTTTGGTAGTACAAATGAGTTGAGCTCATGGTGGCATATGAGTAAAACTGGCATAACACTCTCAGTCAATATCCCTGTGTTAGGATGTTCACAACTGCTGTCAGTGTGCTAAACACAATCTTGAAAGATTAACAAAGCAACAATAAAGAAGCTAGCAACTGCCCACTTCCTCCTCCCCCTTCCTGAGTAGAGATTATTTCCAAAGCTATTTAAAATAGAAATGGATTCAAGTGGGTCTTCTGTCCACAGCCTGGTCTTTGATGCATAAGATTGCTTTCAACAATCTAAGATGCATGAATGCCTTTTCATCGCATGAGGAACGAATGCCCGCTGGCAAATGAATCATATTATAAAAATTGATTGTATCCCAAAAGGGGAAATGTTATTGAAGAGCCAATGGCCTGGGATGATACACCATTGATCACTGTAAAGAATACTTCCAGAAACTGTTTTTAATCTTTCTGCCAGAGCATTAGCAATTATTCTTTAGCTGGTGGTGAGTAATGACTTGAGTTTCCCAGCTTCCCAATCGATAAAACATTTACCCTACCACTACAAATGTGCTCTTCGCTTAGACAAGCAGAATTTTTCTTCCAATTACTTTTTTTTACTGTGACCTCATAAAATATTTTTAAACATATTTCAAAGCTTTTCTTTTTTAAGGAAAGGGCAATGGTTATCCATGTGTTCTTTTTCCTCCCTTCCTTTGAATAATAAGTCCTGAGGGTTTTACAGTGATTTGATAACTGATTGCTTTTCATCATCATTTTCAAACTTAAGACATGATTTGAATTCAGTCAACTGCTAAATATTAGGGTTGGCAGTTACAGAATATTCACACTTCCTCTGCATGAAGGAAGATAAAATAACACTATTATGGAGGCTGACCTCTCACACCTTCTGTACATACCTAATGCAGCTATGGCCTTGGCTAATGGAGAGCACCTATAAAACAGTTATCAACCTAACAAATAGATGAAGAGAAAAGTTGATATAAAACAAATGTAGAGCAGTACACTTGATATGTAAAATATTAACATTCCAGAAAACTTTCAAGAAGTAAAACTCTACTTCCAATTGAAATAGATATCTAAATGCAAGACAAATCGTCTACTATGATTTCTATCACAGTCACTTTTTGTGTAGACCAAAATGTATTTTGTCATTTATTTACTAAGTTTTATTTATTAACTAACTTTTTCACCAAAGCACTTTGTTATTTCAAGAACCAAACATTTCTTTAATTGGTCTCTCTTTTTATTAATTAAATTTCATCTTTGAAAATTGTCTACATGTACTATGTTATCTACATGTATCTATATTCTGATTATTCTCACCCCCTTTTAATCTGTTCCACTCAGACTCTCTTTTCCTCCCTTGTCTACCCATCCTCCTCACTTTGTATTTCTCTCTCACATTCATGTCTCTTTGTGTTTTATTCTGTGATAAAATGAGTTTATTCAGGGTTGTTTGACTATGCACTTGGAGCTACCCATTGGATCCTGATGGGCTCAGAAGTGGTACACAGCCAAGGACAATAATTTCTTCTCTTCCAGGGTGTATTAAAAATTGGTAATCAGCTTTTACCAGGACCTGTGGTAATATTGTGTCCCCCAATACATTGTGCACCTTAATAAACTTATCTGGGGTCAGAGAAAAAACAGCTGCTAGATAGATAAAGAGGCCAGAAAATGGTGGCACGCATACCTTTAACCCTAGCATTCTGGAGGCAGAGGTCTATCTGGATCTCTGTGAGTTCAAAGCCACATTGGAAACACCCAGGCATGGTGACACATGTCTTTAATCTCAGAAAGTTATAGCAGGAAGCAGAAAGGTATATAAGTCGAGAAAACCAGCAACTAGAGTCTGTCAAGCTTTTAGGCTTTTGAGCAGCAGTTCAGATGAGATCCATTTGGATGAAGACACAGAGGCTTCCAGTTTGAGGAAATGAAACCAGCTGAGGAATTGGCGAGGTGAGGTTAGCTGTGGCTGGTTCTGCTTCTCTGATCTTCCAGCATTTACCCCAATAACTGGCACCGGGTTTGTTTTTATTAATAAGACCTTTTAAGATTCGTACTGCAGGGACCCATCAACATGGGCCGCATTCGCACCAAGACTGTGAAGAAGGTGGCCCGGGTCATTATTGAGAAGTACTACATGCGCCTGGGTAATGACTTCCACACCAACAAGTACATGTGCAAGGAGATGGCCATTATCCACAGCAAGAAACTCTACAACAAGATAGCTGGCTATGTCACACATATCTGATGAAGAGGATTCAGAGAGGTCCTGTGAGAGGTATCCCTATCAAGTTGCAGAAAGAAGAGAGAGAAAGGAGAGATAATTATGTTCCTGAGGTCTCAGCCCTGGATCAGGAGAACATTGAGGTAGATCCTGACATCAAGGAAATGCTGAAGCTTCTGGACTTCGGGAGCCTTTCTAAACTGCAGGTCACTCAGTCTCAGTTGGGATGAATTTCAAAACACCACGTGGAGCCGTTTGAATCTGTTCTGTCATATTTTCAATAAACTTGAAAACAACAACAAAAAATTGGTAGCCAGTAGTAATGGGAAGTACCTTAAAAGCTGGATATGATTCCATGACATTATTCAGGCCAGTCTTTTTTGGTCAAATGCAAGTAACTGTAAGTGTTTTAAGTTTATGACTATAATATGTATAATGTGCCAAGAGGCTATGATTTTGCAGCCCCTCCTCTGTGGTATTGTATTCCCCCAAATATTGTGCATGCTAATAAACTTATCTGGGGTCAGAGACAGAGCAACCACAATGTTAAACATGAGGATAGGCAGTGGTAGCACACACCTTTAATCCAAGCATTCCAGAGGCAGAAATCCATGTGTTCAAGGATACAGCCAAGTATGGTGACTCACGCCTTTAATCCCAGAAAGCAAGCCTTCAATCCCAGGTAGTGGCAGTAGAAAGCAGAAAGGTATATAAGGCATGAGGACCAGAAATTGAGGCATTTGGCCTGGTTAAGCTTTCAGGCTTTCAAGAAGCACAGTTCAGCTGAGAGCCATTCGGATATGAGGACACAGAGGCTTCCAGTCTGAGGAAACAAGACCAGCCGAGAAGTTGGCCAGGTGAGGTTAGCTGTGGTTTGTTCTGTCTCTCTGACCTTCCAGTGTTCACCCCAATACCTGGCTCAGGTTTGATTTTATTAGTAAGAACTTTTAAGATTTCTGCTACACTCCTCCTTTCTTCTGGCTTTTACATTCTTCATGTCACCTCCTCCATGATGTTCCCTGAGCTTTAGAGGGCATAGTATAAAGTCTTGTTTAGGAATGTGCACTCAGCTATCACTTATTCTAAGCTTCATGGCTACTCAACTGTCTCTACATTCACTAAAGATGATTCTCTGAATATGGATGAGAATAGCTGTTTTCTACATGTATAAACACAGTTATTTAGAAGACAAATGATACTATCTCAATTTAGTTAATCAACTAAAATTTAAGTTACTCCTTTGGGCCTGTGATCTTCTTAGATATGGGTGGTTGATTAGGTTTACAGAATGGGTTGCCTCCTGTGGAGGAGGCTTCACATTCAATCAGAGGGTGCTAGGTTACCCATACAACAGTGCATCTTTCATGGAAGGTTGATTGTGTAGTTCACAGGGTTCACAGCTAATTAATGTTGATATCCTTGTTTCCTCAGTTGCATGCATAGAACTCATTTGAAAGCTAGCCTGTGGAAGAAAATTTCAGACTAAAGTCCCAATTTGTTTTTCTTCAAACCAAAGTGTGTGGAGTGTTCACCATTTGGTCTGGTACTCTTGTTCTGCTGAAGATTTGTAATCACAGAGTTTTTTGATTGCTTATTCATTTATTTCAAGTGGATTTGGAAAATTAAATCCACCACTAACAAGTTACATTCTTAATTCTTTCTCCAACCAAGAATGGTTTTGTAATAAAGTTGTCTGAACTAAGTAAACAAGGTGTAATGATTTATCCTTATTAACACTACATATATGTGTGTGTGTGTGTGTGTGTGTGTGTGTGTGTGTGTGTGTGTGTGTATTACCTGTAATGGGTTTGTGGCATGATTTCATATTAACTTAGTGAAGATAATTCTTGGATTAAAGAGTCAGAGATCTGAGCATTCTATATTCTCTTATTCTCTATACTTTGACCAGTTGAAGGATTCTATATTAATCTGTATTTACTGCAAATAGAAGCTTCACTGATGAGTGTTGAGAGATGCATTAATCTATATGTTTAATGATAAGTCATCAGAAGTTGGTTTAATACTATTTCTGTCACCCATTCTCATTACTCTGGTAGATGAATAAAAGTCAGGAAGTAGTTGGTGTCTTTCATGATGTCTGTACCACTATTGTAAAAGAGGACATGTCTTTCCAGACCAGTAGTTATTGTGGCTTCATTTCTATTTTGGCATCTAAATCACATATCCTCCTCCCAAGGTTCATACATCATTCCAATGGGGGTGGGAGCAGAAAGACTTTAAGAGCCAGAGATTGTAGATGAATACAAAGAAAATATCCTCATAATAATTGTGGTAGCAGGCACAAGACCCATCCAAATTCAAGCCAAACCACATTTCACCATCAGAAATGGTCACAGAGACCTATCCATAGCTGAGGACTATTGGCATTTGATAGCTACTAGGGAGATAGTTAGTTTCCTATAAAAGTGTTGTCCCTGGTAAGTCAACCCTGTTCCAGTAGGAGGCCAAATAGCTAAGAAATATAAATAATACAAATTGAACATCATGAGTTGAAAAAAAATATAAAAAAAAATTGGGTGAGTAGTGAAGAAAAGTAGATCTCGAAGGAGTTAAGAGAGAGTGAATATGATCAAAACACAGTATAAAAAATTCTCAAAATCTAATAGAAAGAAATCAAAAGAATTTTAAAACCATCTAATGAAAAAAAGTATAGTTTATAAATTTCCTCCCATGTGTTTGCTCAGAGCCATCAGTGAAATCTTTGTATTTTTTACTTTGTTTTATTAAGAAATTCTTTATTTATCTTACAAACAATCACAGAACCCCAGCTTCCCTCCTCCCACCCCCCATCTCTTGCCCCAATCCAACCCCCATTCCCTCCTCTGAAAAGATAAGGTCTCCCATGGGGAGTAAGTAGAGCCTGGTACATTCAGTTTAGGCAGGTCCAGGCCCCTCCCCCTGCATCAAGGCAATGCAAGGTGTTCCATCATAGGTAATGGGCTCCAAAAAGCCAGCTCATGCACCAGGGATGGATTCAGATCCTACTGCCAGGGGGCCCTTTAGAGATTAAGCTACAGAACTGTCATGCTTATGCAGATAGCCTAGTCTAGTCCCATGGAGGCTCCACAGCTGTTGGTCTAAACTTCATGAGTTCTCACTAGTTTGATTTGGTTGTTTCTGTAGGTTTTCTAAATCATTTTCTTGATGTCCCTTGCTCATAGAATCCCTCTTTGCTCTCTTTGATTGAACTCCTGGAGCTTGGCCTGGTGCTTGGCTGTGGATCTCTGCATCTGCTTCCAACACTTACTGGATGAAGGCTCTATGATGACAGGGTATTCACCAAAATGATTATCAGGGTAAGCCAGTTCAGGTACCCTCTCCACTACTGCTAGTAGTCTAAACTGGGGTCATCCTTATGGATTCCTGGGAACTTCCCTAGCTCCAAGTTTCTCCCTATTCCCATGATGTCTCCCTTTATCAAGGTATCTCTTTCATTACTCTCCCACTCTGCCCATGTTCCAGCTCAACCATCCCATTCTGTTATGTTCTCATCCCCCATCCCTTACCCTCTATTGGCCCCCCTTACTCCCAGTTTATTCATAGAAATCTCATCTATTTCCCCTTCCCAGGGTGATCCATTCATCCCTCTTAAGGTCCTCCTTGGTACCTACCCTCTCTGGAGCTGAGGTTGTAGTCTGGTTATCCTTTGATTTACAATTAGTACCCACTTTTGAGTGAGTACATACCATGTTTGTCTGTCTGAGTCTGGGTTACCTCACTCAGGATGATATTTTATAGTTCCATGCACTTGCCTGCAAATTTTATGATGTCATTGTTTTTTACTGCTGAGTAGTACTCCATTGTGTATATGTGCTACATTTTCTTTATCCATTCTTCAGTTGAGGGCAATCTAGGTTGTTTCCAGGTTCTGGCTATTATGAATAATGCTGTTATGAACACAGTTGAGCAAGTGTCCTTGTGGTATGATTGAGCATTTCTTGGATATATGCCCAAGAGTGGAACATTGTGTCTTGAGGTAGATTGATTCCCAATTTACTGATTTCCAAAGTGGAGGTACAAGTCTGCAGTCCTACCTACAGTGGAGGAGTGTTCCCATTACTCCACATCCTCTTCAACATAAGCTCTCATCAGTGTTTTGAATCTTAGCCATTTTGATGGGTATAAAATGGCATCTCATAGTTGTTTTGATTTGCATTTCCCTGATGACTAAGGATTTTGAGCAATTTCTTAAATGTCGTTCAGACATTTGAGAGTCTTGTGGTGATATTTTATTTATGCTGAAATATGATGATATTTTATTTATGCTTTAATAAAGTTTACCTGCAGATCAGAAGAAATAGCAAGCTAATTTAAGTAAACAATAAGTCAGGTAGCAATGCCCTTTATCCCTTAGCAGGCAGAGTGTCTGTGTGTTCAAGGCCACACTAGGGAACAGAGCCAAGTATGGTGACACACACCTTTAATCCCAGTACCAATCATAGAGGTCTGGAGGTCTGTACAGACAGACAGAAAGTGATGGGGCTGTGTAGGAAGAGGAAGTGAGGTAGTTTGGCTAAGATAGCCAATGAGAGGGCAGAACAGCAACGGAACAAAGGCGTGGGTAGACAGGAAGTAACTCATATTTGGAAGATGCAGAGTTGATGAGGTAAAGTTGGCTGGTGCCTTTCCCTATTTCCCTGATCTAAGGCTTTCACTCCTATATTTGGCTCCATGGTTTTTATTTAATAAGACAATTTAGAAATTCATCTACAGATTCTTCTATTGAGAATTCTCTGTTTAGCTCTGCAGCCCACTTTTTTTTTTATTAGATTGTTTGGTATTTTGATATCTAGTTTCTTGAGTTCCTTATATATTTTGGAGTTCAGCCCTCTGTCAGATGTGGGGTTGGTGAGGATCTTTTCCCATTCTGTACATAAAGCTTTCTTTACCCAGCAGGGCTACATAAGGGAATTATTAGATCACAGGAATAGTTATCAGGTATTTGGAAGGGTCTACACTTGTATGTGCAGTATGCTTTGATCTAGCAAGGTGGAGGTCTTTTGCCCTGCCCCTTAACATTGTTATAGAAAACCTGTCGAAGAGAAAGAAGGGGCCAGTGGATTTTATTTTTTGTTGTTGCTGTTGTTTTTCTTTCTCCTAGCTTTTCTTTTTCTTTTTTTCCTTTTTTATTAAGAAATTCTCTATTCACTTTACATGCCAACTACAGATTTTCCCCTTTTCCCTCTTCCCACTCCCCGATCCTACCTCCCATCCCCATATTTTCCAAATCAAAGTCTCCCATGGGGAGTCAGCAGAGCCTGGCACACTCAGTTGAGGCAGGTCCAACCCCCCCCCCCCGCCCCCCCTCCCCCGCCCCGCACCAAGACTGTGCAAGGTGTCACACCACTGGCGCTGGGCTCCTAAAAGCTCACCCATGCACCAGGGATGGATCCCAATCCCCCTGCCTGTGGACCCTTCAAATAGTTCAAGCTAAACAACTATCTCCCATATCCAGAGGGCCTAGTCTAGTCCTATAGGGGCTCCACAGCTATTAGTCCACAGTTCATGGGTTTCCACTGGTGTGGCTGGTCATTTCTGCAGGTTTTCCTATCATGATCTCAATGTTCCCTGTCCACAGAATCCCTCTTCTCTCTCATTGATTGGATTCTTGGAGTTCAGTCTGGCACCTGGCCATGGATCTCTGCATTTGCTTCCATCAGTCACTGGATGAAGGCTCTATGATGGCAGTTAGGGTATTCACTAGACCGGTCACCAGAGTAACCAGTCCAGCTACCCTCTTGACCATTGCCAGTAGTCCAAGGTGGGGTCATCCTTGTGGATTCCTGAGAGCTTCCCCAGCACCATGCCTCTTCCTATTCCCATGATGTCTTCATTTATCATGGTTTTTCTTTCCTTGCTCTCCCACTCTGTCCCTGTTCCAGCTTGACCCTCCCAATTCCTTGTGTTCTCATTCACCATTCTTTGCCCTCCATTACCTCCCCCCTGTGCCACTCCCAGTTTTGCTTATGTCAGTGGATTTTGATCCAGGTCCTGTGGTAATATTGTGTTCCTAAAATATTGTGCACCCTAATAAACTTATCTGGGGTCAGAGAAAAGAACAGCCACTAGATACAGAGGCCAGAAAATGGTTCTACACACACCTTTAATCCTAGCATTCTGAAGGCAGAGATCCATCTGGATCTCTGTGAGTTCAAAGCCACAATGGCAACAGCCAGGCATGGTGACTGATGCCTTTAATTCCAGGAAGTGATGGAGGAAGCAGAAAAGTATTTAAGGCATGAGGACCAGGACCTAGAGCCTGGCTAAGCTTTTAGGCTTTTGAGCAACAGTTCAGTTGAGATTCATTCTGGATGAGGACTGAGAGGCTTCCAGTCTGAGGAAACAGGATCAGCTGAGGAAATGGCAAGGTGAGGTGACTATGGCTTGTTCTGCTTCTCTGGTTTCCAGCATTCACCCCAATACCTGGTTCCAGGTTTGTTTTTTTTAATAAGACTTTTAAGATTTGTGCTACAAGGTCCTCTTGAAGCTATCCTTTGTTTCTGTCTTTCTCCTCTCCACTATCTAAAAGTTTTTTTTTTATCTCTCTCTCCTCCTCATAGGAACCCTTTAACAGATGGGAGCTGGCCTCCTCCAGCAGAATGTCTTTCTAAACCAGGTAGCTTGATTTATCTTAACTGCCTCAAACATCATGATTCACTTAAAGACATTTCTTCAATCTTTACTGTTTATACCTATAGACAGTGTTAAAGAAAAGTCCATGGGGTAGAGTACATTGACAGATAAGCAAAGTTTTTGTTAGTTTGTTTGTTTGGTCTCTCCCTCCCCTGACTAGGAAAGTTGTTTCTGTATTCTAACTCTTGGACACAAAGTAAAGTGGTCACAATCAAGTGAGATGCTGACTATGAAGGTTTATGTACTCCACAAGGCACCACATAGATAGGGATGAAAATATTATAACAACCATTTTTGATAAAATGATGTCCCTGTTGGAAATATTCTTCTCTGAAAACTTGCTTATTACTTTTAGACACAAACTTCATTCATCATATGGTCAGCAACCTGACCTATGATTTTTCTTATATCTCCCTAAGAATTCCACGTTTTAAAACTATTGTTACACACTGCCATGTAGCTGTAGACCCCTAGCTGACTGAACTTCTTTTCCTAGAAACTTAATCAAACATACACATCTCTTCATTCTGTAGCAGGCATCCTGGGGCACACAAATTGGGATTAGTGACTGACCCTGCTATTCATTCTGACACTGTACACCTTGGATCACATTCTTTTAATGAACAGCAGGGGATAAGAGAAAAGGCAAGCATCATTAGCCAAAAGTTAGCTGAGGATTCAAAAGCTATTCACTTGATTCTAAGAAGCTCTTCTGAAAAGAAACCCTTTGGCTCCTGCATTTGTGTAACAAACAGTATCCCCAAGGATGATTTGTCCTGGCCTTTAGCATAATAAAACATATGCCAAGTTTGAGTCATATGTATTTCCTTGTTCACTTATCTATTATTAAATTTCTGGCATGATTTAAGAGAATTAGCTACTCTCTCTGAGTCTGTGGATTGTAGCATAGTTATTCTTTATTTTACAGCTAATAGCCACTTATGAGTAAGTATATATGATGATGACCTCAGCTAAGACTCCTAGCAATAGTGAATATGTAGCCTGAACTTGCCATGTCCTATAGCTGAAACTCTCCGGCTCCCACCAAGCCCCAGCAGTCCCACATTCCACTTATAAAATAAACACACAGACTCTTATACTATTTAAGCTGTTTGGCCTAATGTCTCAGGCTTCTAACTATCTAGTTCTTAGATCTTAAATTAACCCATTTCTATAAATCTATACCTTGCCACATGGCTCATGACTTACCAGTATCTTACATGTTGGTACTCATGGTGGGGGCTGGCAGTGTCTCTCGACTCAGCCTTCCTATTCCCAGAATTCTCCTCTCTGCTTGTCCCACCTATACTTCCTGCCTGGCTACTGGCCAATTAGCATTTTATTTATACAGAGCGATATCTACAGCAATGTCCTGTCATCAGATTTGTTCCTAGCTCAATTGTCATTAAAGCAGCTTCATCCACTTTGTTGGAAACAGATATAGACCCACAGCCAAACATTAGGTGGAGTTCTGAGAATCCTGTAAAAGAGGTGGAAAAAGGATTGTAGGAGACAGAGGGGTCAAGGATACCACAAGAAATCTCACAGAAACAACAAATTTGGGCTCATGGGGCCTCATAGATACTGAATTGACAACCAGACACTGTTGTCAATTGACAACCAGTACATGGGACTGACCTAGGCACTCTACATATATGTGGCAGTTGTGGAGCTTGGTCTTTTTGTGTGACTCCTAACAGTGGAAGCAGTGACTGTCTCTGACTCTTTTATAAGCTTTTGGTACCATACTCCTCATACTGGATTATCAGCCCAGCCTTAATACAAGGAGAAGTGCTTAGTCTTATTGCAAGTTGATATGCCATGGTTTATTGATAACAATGGGAGGCCTGCTCTTTTTTGAATAGAAATTGAGGATGAGTGGATGGGGAATGCAGACTGAAGGTGGAGGGGAGGGAATGGGAGGAGAGAAGAAAGAGAAAACTGTGTCCCGGATGTAAATAAATAAATAACTTCATTTTTTTTAAAGACAGAGAATTAGTTTTGGAAAATAAACCTACTTACAGGAAGCTTTGTTTAGTAGAGAATTTTTCCATGCTCAAAATGTAAAGACTTAAACACAATAGCTAAGAGATGATGGTCAGGGATTCATATTTGAAGCCACCCTTGTTGGGCTACAGATTCAACTAATTAAGAAGCGTTACTGAGAGAGGTCTTTTCTGTGTTCTTTGTTCCATCGTCTATTATCTCTTTGTTCTATTGCCTACTTTCTTGACTAGTGCCATGTGTGAGTATTCTTCCTGCTGAAGACTGTGTTCTGGGTTAGCTGAGGTACCGAGGTAATTGCATTTCATATTTGCCTATTATTAGGTTATTAGGTTGTCTTTAAGCTTCTTGACATTTAAGTGGTCTCATTCCATAACATAGTATATTTTTTACATTTCTTACATGATATTTATAAAAGCTTAGTTTTAATCATTTATGGTAATTAATTTTTATCATAATACATATAAATATAGTATAAGCTACAATAATATTTAAAATTAATCAGTTAAATTATGATCCATAGCCAGAGATGTAGACAAATTCTTATGCCATGAGCAAGCAGCTGGTACAGGAATGGTAAAATTACCATATAGGGTTGTGAGATTTGTCTCCTAAGCAACTTCAGAGCATTCTCTGGAGTTAAACTAGCTGCACAAGCACACAGGATACTCTTCACAAACAAGTCTGTATCCTTGTGAGGTGATAGAAATACATAAAATCAAACTGTTGCCCTGCCTCCTCTAGATGGTTCATGTTTTTTTTTTTTTTTTTGTGTGTGTGTGTGTGTGGGACTTTTTGCTGTTATTGTTTGTGGTTTTTTATTGTTTATTTTGATAATGCTTCAGATAACATAAAGATTACTGTAGCATGGAATGGATCTGACATGTCCACAAAAATTATCTGTTTAGATGGTTTAATTTCCAATGCAGTAGTAGGGTTCATAAGTGGGACTTGTGTGAAGTGGCTGAATCAAGAATCTCTGACCCCATAAATGTAGAAACCCATTTTTTTTAACCATAACACAATGAATGTGAGGAGATAGGCTTTGTTACAAAAAAAAAATAGTGTCTTTTTACTCTATTTGTTTGATAATCTGCCTGTCAGGAGATAACATGTCACACAGTCCTTGCCACAGTTTCTTGCCTTACTAAAGGCTGGGAAGCGTACTTCCATGTGGCCATAAACCTAAAGTGATGACCCCAAAATATTCTTCTTTTAAGCAGTCTTGTTTAAGTGAAAGAGTTAAACATAAAAAAGAGGAACAAGTACCAGCCTCTGGCCCCCAAACCAGGACCCCAAACCGTTAGCCTCAGCAGAAATATTCTTGTCATATTTCTTGTGGCATCAGCAGAATAACCTTGTGACATTGTCTGGGTCTAGTAGAACATTCTGTGGTTATTCTAGGAGGAAAAGCAGCCCCCATGGAAAGTCCCCATAGCTGTATCCCCCCTCCTCGGTGCTGATCTTTAAACTAGCCAATTGTGTATTGCCCCAAATGCTATGCTTATATTGTGGTTTATGCCTTTAAAAGATGCCTGCAATTATTGTTCGGGGCTCCTCTCACTGAATGGTGTAGAGGGGTCCGTTTGTGCAAACGATCAAAATAAAGCCTCTTGCTGATTGCATCAACTGGTTTGGAGTCTGGGTTTCTGGGGCGCCCACCTGAGAGGATAGTGCCCTGAGTCTGGGGTCTATCAAAGTATTTTGTCTTAGGGATTGGAACATGATTTCTTGATGTATTCTGTTTAAGTGACTTTGTTTTGCTTAATTATGATTGATGGCTAGATAATACAGCCCACAATATATCATATAAACATATTATAATAGATAAAATATTAGAATAGTGCCATTGTAAAGAATGCAGGTTGAGGTAGAATGCTATGCATAATCCTCCATTTTTTAACTTAATACTCCAAACCTATGAATATGGAAAATGGAAAAATGTAATTAAGAGGCTTGAGCTTGAAGATATTTGCCTGCATTATCAAAATATGCCAAATTTAATCACATGATTCTTAAAGGTAGAGAATATTTTCCTGCTGTGGTTAGAGAAAGATGTAAAAAGAGAAACATTAGAAAGATGGTGCACTTCTGGCTTGGAAGACAGGAAATGAACTCATCCACATAAGGCAAGCAAGAAAAGACAGGGAAAGGGATCTTCCCTGTTAGTAAATTTTTTTCTTTATGACAAGAACATTTGAGCAAACAATTTATGAAGGAAAGACTTTATTTTTGGCTCATAGTTGCTTTCAGTCAGAGTCTGATGGACCAATGCTTTGACCTGAAAGACAAATACTATCCAGGTGGCAGAAATGTGTTGGAGCATATCTTATTACCCACGGCAGCCAGGAAGCAAAGTGATGGGACAAGGCATGCCTTTCCAGGGCACACTGCCAGTGACCTGCTTCTTCAATGACACCCCACCTCCTAGTTTGACCTTCTCCCTATAATGCAATCACATTATGAATCCATCAAGAGAGTAATCCACTGATTAGATTAGAACCATCTGGATCCAATCACTTCCCAACTGCTCAAGTGCTACCAATCACTCCTTTAACAAGAGCATACTCAGGATATTTCACCATAAATCTGCACAGTCCTCTAGATTTTCCCAAAGCAACAGAGCCCAGCCAGTGCTTTAACTTGATTCAGTGCTGGAAGACTTCTTACCTATAAGGCAAGTAGTGCTAAGCATGTACAGATTTATGTCAGAGTTTCTATCAAGCAGTTGGTTAGAACCCAATACAGACATGATAGAAACAATGCACATATAGAAGTCATTCTCATACATCTTTAATGTTCACATGCTTCTGCCAAAGATTAATTCAAGTTATACATATAGAATAAAAGAGAATGGATTAATAGCTAGAGTAAACATGAGTGAGAACAAGATTACCAGTAGATCCTGCTTAGATTAACAACAAAATGTCTACAAAGTGAGTGTGGCTTATTCCTATGGTTACAATATGGCTTATGATTTTGGGGTTAGCTATAATATTCTTTGCTTTTGTTTATAAATTATTATTATAGCTGAACTTTTGGGCACAGTTCTGAATGGTTACACAGTTAATTAACTGTAGCTACCTCCATCAAAGGACTGTCTGATAATACAGATGGAAAGAGTACAGTATCCCAGAAGGTCATTTGGGAGGAGGGGAGTGGTTAATAGAAAGGTATTTCAAGATTTTTCACCTTCTACAAAAATATTAGAAACCATATTTTGTTCAGAATTAAATTTTATAAATGTCGAGGCTAATGGTCCATTTAAGATGAATATACAATTGAACAGAAGATGTAGCCAATCACCCAGGACACATAAATTAAGTCATATTCCATCAGATTTGAGTTTATGCAGAATACGAAAATTAGATTTCCACATCTAGTGAAATACTTTGCAGCCTTAAATGCTCTGGGAAAGGAATTTTCCCTTCCAGGTGAAGCTGTAGGTTGAAAACCCAAGCTACCTTGTAAAAGCATTTTCACATCCACCTGGTTGGACTTTGTCTTCCCTGGGTGAGTAGTGTTCCCTGAGTCTCTGGCAGTTATCTGACCTATGGTGAGTGCCCTGAGTAGTGTGTCCCTAGTCATTTGAGTATCAGTAAGTGCAACACTAGTGTGCCCTGCATCTCTGTTGCTCATCTGCCCTTCAGAGAATGCAGTGAGGAGTGTACCCTGAGTCTCTGGCAGTCATCTGACCTTCAGTAAGTGTAGGATATTTTCTCTTTACTGTTTACTCTGTGCTTTCAGAGGGAAAAATCTCATTTTGCCAGTGTTCCACCCCCTTAATTTAGCTGGTACATGCTTTGTTAAAGGGAAAGGTCACTGAGGACCAATGTATTGGAAACCAAACTTTTGTCTCTAGATGGCAGTGGAGATCTGCTGATTTTGACTAAATTCCACTCCTGGTTGATTAGCATAGAAACCATTGCGCAAAAGAAAAAAAAAATCTGACCCAGGAGAGT
This sequence comes from Peromyscus attwateri, assembly GCA_902168425.1. Classification (NCBI taxonomy): domain Eukaryota; kingdom Metazoa; phylum Chordata; class Mammalia; order Rodentia; family Cricetidae; genus Peromyscus; species Peromyscus attwateri. The sequence continues at coordinate 31,256 of CABHPP010147600.1, read as the reverse complement.
CAATTCAGGACCTAACAAGTATTTGACATTAATTGTTTATTAATAGCAATAAAAGATTGAGCTTCACCACCAGGTTGAAAATATGTCAATAAGTATGTTAAAATTAGTGCTTGGCTCTTCCACTTGGTGATGGGAGTGGATAACTGTACTATGGACTGAAAAATTTCACTAACATATTGCTTTGCACAAGAAAGACAAGAACATGACTATTCTCAAACTGATTAAAGCTGATTTTTACATTGTCTACTTACCTGTAATTATTTAAGTCAATCCAAAGACACACAAGAGGACTTGAAAACAATAACATAAAATGATTGCAATTTCTTGAAAAAAAAATGGTAAAGTGTAGCAGCCAGTTACAGAGAAAAGTTGAATCACCTTTTTGATTCACTGGTGTTTCTAAGAGATGTGTTAACCACATAAGGATGTAGCAGATGGGCTTTATGCTCAGTTTGATCATAAACTAAGCCTTATGGGATGTTGATCCAGAAGAAACCTCAAGTAACATTTTCATTAGGCCTTCTTATTTTAAAACTAACAAGGCCAATATAGGCACCACTCATGGTCCAAAGACTGGGTGGCTGAATCAATTCCAAGTGACATGGGATATAGTCTGTTCTTATGTCTATAGTTTGTTTCTAGTCATGTGAAACCATGTGAAAAAGACAGTTCTGTATTGAGTACAAATAAATATTGAGATGTTCTACAACTGTTTTCAGTCACTCTGCTCACTAGAATACATTTGTGATTTTCAAAATACAGGTATTAGGCTGTACTATAATGGTTTTGAATGTTAGAGGGCTTTGCTGGAAGTGCTAGAAAGAATGTTGACAGGACCCCATGTATTATTATGGGAAAATTTTTAGAACAAGGAAACTAGTGTGCAAGAGATGACAACATTGTGGGATGCTGAACTAGCTCTTTGCTCCAATCCTTATCCAAATTATGGTGATAACAAGTTCATACTCTCTTGGTTTATGAAACTATTATGAAGCCCAAGTTGTAGAAAATGAATAAATGTGCTTTCCAGAGAGCCACATCCTCCATAGTTACTGATTCAAAATAAAGCAGAGTTAAAAGAGACAAACATTCTCTTACTCCATTTTGTGAAATCTCTAGAACAGGTAATTTCACTGAGCCATAGAAGACATTGATGGTTTATAAGGCTGGAAGAAAGCAGGGCAATGTGGGATGATTTTTGAGAAAATGGAGTTTCTTTGAGGTGAAAGGAATATTTTGGAGCTGTATAAATCTAGTGGTGGTTCAACACTGTGATAGTACTGAATTAACTCTTACTTTTAAAGCTATTAATTATAATTTATGTAAATCAAAAAACAACAACAAATGCTGAGAATAACAGGAATGTATTATGGTGTTAGTTTTGTCAAGAACATTTTGCTAATAAAATCTCAGACTAACAGGATAATTTGTACCTTTATAACTTAATTTGTTCCTTTATAACAGTGTGGGTTTGTAGAGTTTTTATTAACTTGATACAAGTTTTTCTCCTTGAAACCAAGACCATCAGGTTTGCTTCACAGCAAATCACTGAATATTGTTCAAGAACAATGCAATCAGTGACAGTCACACGTGAATAAACAAATGTTCTTTGGCCTTTGGAGTCCTCTGATCAGGTTTTGTGAGAGACACTGAAGAAGAGATTTGAGAGAGGGTGTTCTATTCCATCAAATTTTCAGTTTACCATGTAAGAAATAAGGCATTACTTAAACTGGTTTCTGATGGTGATACCCACCACTACCCATAGTTGGAAAATATTGAAGTTCAGGTGCTTAACTCTGCTAAGGTGTCCACTTCTCTGAGCTTCAGAAAATTGTTTCATGGCATCACCTTTCCCACTATAGGGCATTCCTCTCCCTTCTTTGTGAGATTTTCAAAGGGTGCTTTCATTTTCAGTACAAATTTAAGAAATAGCTCAAGGGACCATGACATTTTCATCTCAATTTGTTCAATTAGATACTCCATACACAGTTGGAGCCATGGACACAAAATAATGTAATTATCTTTGTTGTATTTCCCACAAATTGCTGTGGGATGGTCTGTATGTCAAATTGCTCTGATTGGTCAATAAATAAAACACTGATTGGTCAGTGGCCAGGCAGGAAGTATAGGCGGGACAAGGAGGAGAAGAATTCTGGGAAGTGGAAGGCTGAGGCAGAGACACTGCTACCCGCCACCATGACAAGCAGCATGTGAAGACACCGGTAAGCCAAGAGTCACGTGGCAAGGTATAGATTTATAAAAATGGATTATTTTAAGATATAAGAACAGCTAGCAAGAAGCCTGCCATGGCCATACAGTTTGTAAGCAATATAAGTCTCTGTGTTTACTTGGTTGGGTCTGAGCAGCTGTGGGACTGGCCAGTGACAGAGATTTGCCCTGACTGTGGGCCAGGCAGGAAAACTCTAGCTACAACAAATTTTTCATTAGATTGGTGGAAATGTAGCTAAATAAAAACCAAACAATACTGAGCTCATGTTGGCTGAGGAGCTCAGGATCTTAGGCCTGTAACAATTGCCAGCTTGATATACCTAGTCATATGGAAGAAGAGACACTGGGTATACCTTTGAGAAACTGTCTCTACTGGGGTAACTGAAGTCAGAGAACCTGCCTACTGTGCATATTACCACTCCCTCGACTGCAATAATTAACTGTATAAAAAGGAAAAAGTAAGCTAAGCATTTATCACTCAGTGCTCCTGACTGTGGATGAAACACAAGCAACTACCCCAGTTCCTTCCTTGATTTCCCTGACAGAAAATAGACTGTGTTCTTGAACTAATAAGTCAAAACAAACCTGTTTACACTTAGGTTTCTTTTGTCATGGTATTTTGTCACAGCTACAGAAAAGTAACCCAGACAGAAAAATAGCACTCAGAAGTGAGACAAACCTGAACAAATCTCATCTTTAATGCCTATGACTTTGAAACTAGTTTTCAAGAGGAAGTGCAAGAGATTGCTACATTGAACAAAAAAAAAATTCCCTCAAATGATGTAAGGACAAGATAATGGGTCAGTCTGATAGGAGCTTGGGAGACATGGATGCTGAGAGAAATACACAAAAGATCTTGTTGAGAAAGTTTCAGAGGAGAACAAGGATTCTATCAGAAACTGAAACTGAAAAAGAGATCATTTGTTTCATTCTGTATGTGTCATGTGAATTTCAGTGAAGTTGAGTTTGAAGGTAATGGACTCACTTGACATAGGAAATTTCAGTGCAGGAGAGTATTTAGGCTTGTGCTTGGAATGCTACTAAAATTTGGATGGAGATCAGTGTTAATGAAGGAAACCCCAAATGCTCTACAGAGTCAATAAGAGATGTGTCTTCAGGGCAGAACCCTAGCCCATGCATTGGAAGTGAACTAAAGCTGAAAGGTTTCCTTGCTTCTTGAAAGTGACTACATAGGAAAGCATCTTCTGAAGTCAGCATACAGAAGCTGATAGAGCTGTTGTCCAAAGATGCCAGAACACATCTTGAGCTGGCAGAGGAACTTGGCGGCATCATTTGATTTTTAGGCCTAGAATATGTAATATTAAGAGGGCCAATTGGATTCTGCTCCATAATTTCAGACAGAAGTTAAGACAGGCATTGTGTGACATGGCCAGAGTTGTTGCAAAGAGACTCTGAGAGGTCAGTTTGTGAAGCTTTGAAAGTAAAGCCTGAGGGTAAAGTTGAAGTGGAGACCCCAGAATATTAAAGATGCCAGGACTGTGGGATGTCTGCAGGCATGGATGTGTATCACTGTAAGAGAGAGTCTGTAAGTATTACAGGTGGCAGAGCTGGAACAGTACAGTTAAGACTTTGGAGTCCTGTCAATTTCAAGATGTGCTTCAGGTGCCTGATACAGAGCTGCAGGATTTGGTATCTGTCTTACTGGAATTTGGTGTTGATTTTGTGTGATTATTCCTTGCTATGCCCTGATTGTTTCATTTTGGAATGGGAGTGTTTATTCTGTGTCATATCTTGTAAGAATTATATAATTTTTTTTATTTTAAAGGCAGTCAGTTAAAAGATTACTTTGAATCTCCTTGGAGAGTATGAGTTTTGTAATTTCAAACTGGTGGAATTGTTAAAGAAGACTATGAGACTTTGGAAATTTTATCATTTGCATTAAGAGATAAAAATGAGAATTTGAGGACTGATAATAGACTTTTAATTTAAAGTAATATATTTGGGTGGCACGTTGACAGGGAGTAGAGTTCTGGTAGTTAATCTCAACTCTCAACTTGATGAGATCTACAATCACTTGGGGATGGTCTCTGTAAATACCTGAGGGGAATACCTTAACTCAGTTAATCAAGGTGGGAAGATGTCCACTGTAGCTACTACATTACCTTACTTGGATCCTCGACCACATACATTGGGGAAAAGTAAGCTGAAGTCAAGAATTCAATGACCCTGCTTCTTAAATGGATGAAATGTAACCAGTTACCAAAAGTTCCCACCACTATAACTTCCCTGTCCTGAAGGACTGGACTCTCAAAGTGTGACACTATGTTTAGGAACAAGTAGTCATTTAACATTTCACCAAAATTCTATGAACCAGTGTCTACTCTAGGCTGGATGAAGAGTGTACAAGCAATAAACATTCATTCATGCATCTGAGTAATGCATTCCCTTTGCAACTGCAGGTACATGGTCTTGGAAAGATCACTTCAAAATATTGAAGATAAGTCTTTTGTGTCTTCCACATGATTGATTTTAGAGCATAAGCAGATAAACCTTTGAACCTTGATTTTAGTATAATCATGTAAGTTCCCCCTACTAGCCTTAGTTGCTAATCTTGAATTTCAGTGTTTTCATTATCTTATATTTATGTACATGCCTATGAGAATTTAATACTTATATCAAATACAGTATACCAGGTGTATAGAGGAGAAATAAGAAGTATGAACACCTTTCTATATTTTATGTTTATTATAATGTAGTGAAATTGGTTTCTAACCTTTAGCATGATTGATTCTCAAGCTTTATATCTCTCAGGAATAAATTTTAATTACAGCATGTGAACAGCAAAGTTGAAATCTGGAAACTTACATTTCAATAGCAAGTCACATAACTTACAAAACTACTAAAAGAAGGAAGAAGCTGCCCTACTGAGATCTCATCACACACCTGTCAAAGTCGCTGTCCAATATGCTTGCCCTTGAGCTCAAAGAGCACATCCTCTGTCACAATTACCAAGATTGTCTTCTCTGTTTTCATAATGCATCATACAGGTCTTTCAGAGAATAGTTCATTTTACATGGAATTGTCTTTTGTGTTTCTACATTTTACAGATGACCACATGTTCTTTTGAAGCACCTGGTATATAAATAGGCTCGTGTGTGTAGATTTAAGAGGGTAAATCATGTTATCAAGTGGAATTCCCTTAGCAAAGACCACAACTTTTCAAAGTGTAGTCTTACGTAATTTACTACTCTGCTTAAGGATTTATACTTTATTTGATAATACAAAGATAATTTGTCCAATAAAAATAGTATAACTTTTAAAAAAAACTAATTCATCTTAATATATCTTCATTTACTACAGAATTAGATTGAGACTGTATCTATAAATATATGTATATAAGGATGTAATCTAATACATTCAGGGTTTTATAAATCTAATATAGTCATAATCATACACCTCTTTTTGAGCTTATACTTAGACATGGAAGAAAAAAAGATTTTTTTACAATATAACTGTTTTTTTTTAAGATGAAACAGTCACTTTAATAGAAAGTAAGCAAAAATGTAAAACCCATAAAGGAAAACTAAAAATAAATAACATATGAAAAGTTTTAAACTTAAGAGTAATCAAGGAAATGCAAACAAATTACAATTGATCAGAATTTGAAATTTTACTCAGTAGAGATAGGAATTGAGGATACATACTGAAAGAATTTATTTCTAAAGGGCAATTATTGTATGCCAACTGTTTCAGCATAGAATGCTTTGTTTAGAAGAAAAAGCAACTGTTTGCGTGTGTTCAAATTAGTACAATCTACTTTGCAAAATGATAGTTTTACATTGTGTATTCATGGTTACAACATTTGCTGCTATAAACAGCTCAGTGGTTATAATCACAAGTTCTCGAAAATGTTGGAAACAAAAATATAAGTCAATAAACATTAATGCACAAAGTTCTATACTACTAACAACTAATGAGATTTTTGGTGATAAAAAGTTGACTTAGCTGTTTGAGACATACAGATTCTACTTTAGTTTGTTGTCGTATGTATATAGACATGTACTATAAAATCTAGGTACCAGGAAACTTTTTCAATATGATGACAACATGGGTAAAATTATCATCTGACTAGAAATGAATGTAGTTCAGGGAATAACTTGCAGAAAATGATAACTCTTGTGTTGTATAATAGGAGGTTAGTTGCTTAGAGGGGTCATGAGATTTCACCATTGTGCACTTCCTCTGGAAGACTGCCCTGTATGAATGTCCCTTCCTGAAACCTTAAGGCAGGTCCTTTAGAATTAGTTCTATGCCACATACATATGTATATAGATGTCTCCTATAAAATCTAGGTACCCACATTTACATGTCAGAAGCTAGATACCTGTTAACCTGATACCATTGTTTTATATACCTCTTAAGACGCTTCTTTCACAAGGAAAAGAATTTTTAACATAATATTTTTATTGATTATTTGGAAATTTCATATTGTACCCTGATCATGATCACCCTTACTTCCCGGTCCTCCCAGGTCAACCCTCACCTTTGTGACCCCAAAAAAAGATTAAACAAACAAACAAACAATCAAACAACAACAACAACAAGAAAATGTCCAATTTGTGTTGTCCATATAGTCACTGGAGCATGGTCAAACTCCTGGTGCTCAGCCCCTTAAAGAAAAGTGAGTCCTTACCCACCCCAACCCCCACCAATAGCCCTCTATTATGGAGGGCTCAGCATCTTTATCACAATTTTTAAGAGTTCTCTTTGATGGGTTCCTTATTAGGTTGTTACTCTTTTTTGGAGGAGGAACCCCTGTTCTTAGAAGCCTGTTTCTCTTTCTCAACCAAGAGTCTGCAGTTATTGATATGAAAGTAGAAGAATATTCCTTGTCCTTAACAGTCATTTGTCGACAGAAACAGGTCTACTGAAACCTCTCTTTTGTGACCTGGTTCATCTTAAATTTATGTCTGATTTAAAAGTAATAAATCATTTGAAATGACATTTATAATGAAAATAATAGTCAGTTTAGGCAGGTTGTTGTAGAATATTATTTTAAGGTGTGTTACTTTTGTTTATGTTGCATTTGTTTACCTCTGTGAAGCTGTGTTACTTTGCGTTTCTAAAATACCTGATGGTCTAATAAAGAGCTGAGCAGCTAATAGCAAGGCAGGAGAAAGGATAGGCAGGGCTGGCAGGCAGAGAGAATAAAGAGAAGGAGAAATCTGGGAGGATAAAGAGGAAGGAGCAAGAGAGAAGGAGGAAGACTTCAGGGGCCAGCAACCCAGCTACACAGCCAGCCATGGAGTAAGAGTGAATGTAAGATATACAGAAGTAAGAAAAGGAAAAAAATCACAGAGCCAAAAGGTAGATGGGATAATTTAAAGTTAAGAAAAGCTGGATAGAAACAAGCCAAGCTAAGGCTGGGCATTTATAAGAAATCATAAGCCCCCGTGTGTGATTTATTTGGGAGCTGGATGGCAGGCCCCCCAAAAGACTAAAGAGTAAAGAGCCCAAAACAGCAAAAACAGCCAACAACAGTAAGTGCAGCCTATCTTACTCCTATTGCTTGCTGTATGGACAGGAGGTAAAAATGATGAAAAGTCTTTGGTAATGCTACTATTCTGTAATGTATTTTAGAGCTTCAAAAATACTAATGTAAATATGAAATTGAATTGAATTCTAGTCTCTACGCTAGTTTATAAAAGCCCAAGCTCTGAAAAACTAATGAGGAAAATCTACCTTCAATGTTCTTATGTGGATGGTTTGTTAACCATATCCACACATAAACTGTGCAAAGCTGGGAACAAAAATAAGTCTGAATTAAGGTACCTCATTATGACATTATACTAATATCCTGCCATCAAATCAGGTACAATAAGCAAAGAGTTCTGAATTAACCAAAAAACTTTTTTGTTGTTATCTCTACATATATATGTTGGTGGAATTTCTCTGTCTCAGCAGCAGCTCTAAAATAACCATTCTCAGTCTTATTATTAATTATAAATGCTTGGCCAACTAGCTTAGGCTGCTTACTAGCTAACTCTTACATTTTAAATTATCCCACATTTCTTTTTTTTTTTGAATTTATTTTATTTTATTTTACAATATAATTCAACTTTACATATCAGCCATAGATTCCCCCTTTCTCCCTCCTCCCATCCCGCCCCCCCCCCCCCGTCCCCCCCCCCTCCCCCCGGCCCACCCCCCATTTCCCTCTCCTCAAGGGCAAAGACTCCCCCGAGGATTGAGATCGACCTGGTGGACTCAGCCCAGGCAGGTCTAGTCCCCTCCTCCCAGGCTGAGCCTAGGGTCTCTACTAAGCCCCAGGTTTCAAACAGTCAATTCATGTACTGAGCACAGGGCCCGGTCCAACTGCCTGTATGCCTCCTAAACAGATCAAGCCAATCAACTGTCTCACCCATTCAAAGGGCCTGATCCAGTTGGATCAAGAACAGAGAGGGAACATAAGGAATGTTCATGATAAATGAAGACCACATGAGAATAGGAAGTAGCAAAGTGCCGGAGAGGCCCACAGAAATCCACAAAGATGCCCCCACAATAAACTGCTGGCAATAATCGAGAAATAGCCCGATTTGACCTACCCTGGTGATAAGATGGCCAAACACCCTAATTGTCGTGCTAGAAACCCCATCCAGTGACAGAGGGAACTAGATGCAGATATCCACGGTCAGGCCCTGGGTGGAGCTCCGGGAGTCCAATTGGCAAGAAGGAGGAGGGTTTATGTGAGCAAGAGTTGTTGGGACCAGGGATGGATGGAATACAGGGACAAATGGCCAAACAAATTATCCCACATTTCTTATCTACCCTTTGCCATGTGGCAGTAACTTCTTTCAAGATAGCATGTTCATCTTGCTTGTTTCTGCATCTTTTATGACTCCTGAGATTCTGCCCTTCTTCCTCCCAGTGTCCTCTGTGTATTACTGTCCCACATATACCTCCTGCCTAGCTACCAGCCAATCAGTTCTTTTATTAAATCAATCATAAGGTGCCTTGGCAAAGACACACCTTCACAGTGTACAAAATGATTATAACATTTCCCTGTTTTGGGTACCTCCACATGGGAGAGGGTAGATAAGAAATATGGGTTCATTAAAAATGTTAGAGTTAGCTAGTAACAAGCCGGGTCTATCAGCTGGGCATTTATGTTTAATAAAAAGTCTCAGAATGAGTATTTGGGAGGGGCTTCTGAGACACAGAGAAACTCTGCCTACATATGGCACCTAACATGGTGTACCTGAATCCACATAAAACCTGAGAAAGCTTGAAAATGTTCTAAACACACGAGAATGGAGCCAAATGCAGCTTTCTAGTCTCATGTCTCTCATGCTGGCCATAGTACTGAGACATGTCTTCCATCAGATACTTGTGGGAGGAGCCAGATGCCAGCCACCATGCACTACCTCCATGCATTAAGCTCAGTTACAATGGTGGCAGCTAACAGAGTAGTTTAGGTTTCATCTGATGTGATCAAAAAGCAATACAGATGCTCAGTATAGACAGATCTGGAAGTAGAAGAAAAAACTATATGGGTTACAGTGTGTTTAAAAATATACATAGGCTTAGGAGAGAAAAGAGAAAGAGTAGAGACAGTCATAGATTTAAAAATAGTTTAAAAATAATAAAATAAAGTCCTTAAAAAAGGAATGGAATAAAAAAATATGAGCCATATAAAGATGGAAAAGACACAGAAAGTCTGGATTCTGTATGATGCTGTTTTGTCTTTAGATTTTCTGGTTGCTAATTAAGGAACAATAGCTGGTAAAACACATTGGATTATTAAAACTGCTAGATTAAACCAACCTATATATTTTTAAAATGACTTCAAAATGCAAGTCAAAAGATGTTACTTTGGGGAAGAGGTTACGTAGTAGGACAAGCCTATAGGGTTGAGGAAATTGGCTCAAACCAGTTGCCAAGGCCTGCACATAATGTTCTTCCTTATGAGCCAACCTGGAGTCTGCCTGAGGGCCTATCAACAGGTGCTGTCAGAGTTCCTGATCATGCCCAGTCAATGAAGGATGACCACACAATACCACCAGATTGCAACACAGACTGGGTGTTGGAAGGAGGCTATATGAGGCCTTCCCCATTATTAAATAAATGAGTTTGTTGTTTGCCTTCAATTGACTCCAGGTGTCTGTGCCATTGACACCATTTCCTCTCACCCCTTCTCCCGAGGGAGCCATTAGGATCCAGCAACAAGGTTATGCTTTTATTTCCATAGGAGATGGGTGTCTGTTGATTCATTCTAGGTTAATATGGAGCAGGTTTAATCAGGGACAGACCCCTGAAAATCTTTGTTACAGACATAAAGGAATAAACCTAGAAGAACTATAAGATGCATGATGTATATTTTACCTGCTCAAAAATAAAAGAGAAAATCATCTTTAACTGACTTACACACACCACATATTCCATTTCTTGTGATGTATGTTATCTTTAAAAGTTTATGTATTTTCAGAACAAGGGGACCAAATAGTGATGAAAATAGATGGCCCAGGTGATCCAACATCTCAGAATGCCTCTGTTGCAGTTTCGTCAGAGTTCTGCATTCAGAACAGCCTCAAGGCTACTGGCTGAAATGTTCCAGCCTCACAAACTACTCCAGCCAACACTTAACCATTATCTTAAATTTGCTCAGGGTCCCTCAAAGAATCCAGAGACACCAGACAACAGGAAGCAGTCTAGAAAAAAAAAAACAAAAACAAAAAAAAGAAAAAAAACAAAACCAAAAACAACAACAACAACAACAAAAAAAAACCAATACCTGCATTCCCAAAAGACTGGTTATGAATGTTTGTCATCATTTAAGGTGGGTTGTTTACAAGTTGTTATTGGTCATAGTCAAAAATAAAGCTGAACAAATGAGTTAAATTCAAAGAATTCTTTCTAAAAAAGGGGGGTATGATATAGGAATGATAAGAAAAAAGGTAGATTATTGAATCTACTTTAATCCAAAAACAACTATTAATCTCAAAATATTTTACATTGATATGAATTTTGGTTTATTGATACAAATTTAAGATTAATTTTGTTATACTATATGTATGATTCTACTCTTGTTTGAGGTATTGTTTATGCAGCTTATTTAAAAATGCAATGTATAATTAAGAAATACAGTTAATAGTCATCTATAATAGTCAAATTTACAGTTATATTAGGTATGTTTTCAAGGTCCTACACAGATATATTTCAATAGACAGATGGTCTTCAAACACTTTAAAAGACTACAGAATATAGCATTTAATATGTTTAAGAACCTGAGGCTTTTTATGAAAAAGAGTTCTGCTCCTGGCAGCACAAATCTATATCAGAGAAGATGTTGGCCATCAAAGAAACTCCATATGGAGTTTGTTCCCTTTATGGCAAAAGCTAGCTATTTGGGCCAAGAAACTGCCCTTGCCTCAATTGCTGACAGTATACTGTCCTAATTAGACAAGCAGGATGAAAAAAAAATTTAAAAAAAAAAAGGTGACTGGCAAATTTTGCCAAAACAAGTTAGGACAGTCCTTCAAAGTTCCCTGCTTCTCAAAAATTTCTATCAGATTACTAACCCTATCAGTCAAACTTGGATACCTCAATGTTACAGAAGAACCTAGGGTAACTATCCAGGCAGCCAGATATTTCTGTCATCTCTTAAGTTTAGAAAATGCTTGATCTGCACTTCTTTCTTACTCAGGCAATATTATATCCTTCTCAGGTCTTTGATGGGGTTGAAGACTAGATAGTTAGAGTTACAGTTCTCCCTAATCATTGTAGGAAGTAACTTAGGTATAAAACTCTGGACTCTCCAGGAGAGGACAGGTGATAGAGAGTCTCAGTTTTGCCAAATACAAAGGGACTGGATATTGTAACTATAATTCCTACTTGATAACTGTTTTTGTTGTATATAGTTTTACTATGCTAAAGTTAAAACCTTCCTTTTTATTTAGACAAAAAGGGAGAAGTCTGTGGAACAATCTTTCTGTATACTGTGAAAATGTGTTGCTTTCATTGTTAACAAAAAGCTGCTTGTCCAATAGCTAGGCAGGATTTTCATGGCAGAGAGAATGCTGGGAAGATGAAAGGCAGAGTCTAAGGAGTCTCAAACCAGACTCAGAAGAAGCAACATGGAAAATTCATAGATGAGGTAAAAGAGCCTCAAGGCAGCACATAGATTAATAGAAATGGGTCAATTTAAGTTGTAAGAGCTGATTGGAGATAAGCTTAAGCTATTGACCAGCCATTTATACTTAATATTAAGTCTCTGAATGGTTATTAGGGAACAGCTGTTGGGACACAGAGAAACTACATATATCTAAAGACACTTTCCAGCTGAAATACTTGAGTTATTTCAGAGGCATGAAAAAGGACAGGTAAATTTGTTGCATTCTGCCTGGGCATGCATTGCAGATTTGTCTGATGGTACAGACGTAAAAGTCCCTCCTGTAAAACCAGCTTAAGTTTAGAGGGGGTGTTTTATAATTCCCAATCCATTCATTGTGGCATTATGGTACTTCATAGCCATGTGGCTAAAGGACAGCAGTCACTGACTCATACTAACAACTTACTTTTATTGTAAAGCTAGTTAGGATAAAGCACTTCACATGGGTTTCTAATGATCTCCTGACACTGTGTTTCTTCTGATTGCCTAACAACTTCCTTTCTTACTTCCCTTTTTAGTTCCCAGATCCCAGGTCCCCTTCATTATGATTATGAACAAATGAATTTCAGCTCTGAATTGCTACTGTCTACCACCACCCAACAAAGATTTTATATTGATCATATAAAAAGGGATGGATTGTTGGTGAGCCGGTACACTAATCAGGTGAACCAGATATGACTTGGAATCCACCTAAAATTAACATATTTCTCTCTGAATCAAGAGGAGGAAACTGTTGTATATTCCATGTTTCAAAGGAAATGGTAAAACAAAATGTTTGCAAACTTTGTTTTACACTTAAGTATTTGTTATAGCAGAAAAAGAAGCTAAGTTGTACAAAGGAAAAATTTGTATATGAAAGCTGGTAAATCCAGCACTTTAAAACCTTGAACGCCAACTTGACCATATACATTGTTTTCCTAAAAATGTGTACCTTCTATTAACTTTCAATATGGAAACACATTCTATTGAGGATTAAATATTTTCTAAGAATTTAGCATTTTCTGGTAAAGTGTTAGACAATCCTTTCCAATAGCTGTGGTCAGAAAATAAGCTACTTTCATCATGAATTATTTCCTATGTTTTTAATGTAAAGATGAAACATTTAGTCTAGGACACCTCTTCCTGAACAGAGTGTGGACTTTGTTGTGTTTTATCTTCTTATAACAATTTACTGGACATTAATTTGCTCACCACTCAAGTACTTGCTATTGATGAAAATATTTGTAATACAGCCAGCACTCCCTAAAACTTAAAGCACACAATCACGGAAGAGAGGGAGGACAATACAAAAATACTACTGGATGCTAATAAACGTGGGGGAAGATAAATTTAAATTCAAAATTATGAACAGCACAGTTTTTTTTTCTTTCTGTGTGTTTGTTTTACCTTTTAGGTTACTGGTTTTCATAAAATCCTGCTGGCTTAGCAGCATAGAGGATATTTTAAACTTAGCTCTTATGTTAGAGTGTATATTAAATATTTGTTCAGCTGAGTAAAACAGTTCTACATTTCCTTAATGTTTGAACAGTAAACAGTTTATTGAAAACTGATTTTTTTTACAACCATGTATGCTCATGTAGGTGCCCTCTCAGAAGAGAGCTTGTGATATGATGTTTCTCAAATTTTTGTACCTCATGTAAACAATCCTAGCATTAACCCCATTTTCAACATGGTTATGTTCCAGAAAGGGCTGGGCTTCTGGCAGGGATTGGTACAGGCCTCAAGTGGGTGGCGAGACTGAGGCAAAAGAAGAGTGGGCATGGGAGGCAGAGTGGACTGAAAACAGAATAAGAGTTTCAAGATGATAAAAATACGTATGTTAAAAAGAAGTATGAACAGTCCAAGCTCTGCCTCATGGATAGCACTTTTTCATTTTTGCCCTGTTTTATTTAAACTGAAGGTATTTGGATCTCAGACAAACTGGAAAAGTTTGAGATTGCTATGGAGAATGGTAAATGAAAGATGAAGTTCACAACAATGCCTTAGTTTGGTCATCTGTAAGTGAGCCAGGGAACAAATGTACACACCACTGAGTCCATGCCTCTTTGGATCAATAAGAACATGTTGCCAGTCAAAATATGCTTACCTTGGTAACTGATATTACACAGGTTTTAAGGCACACACCCTGTAGAACTTTCAAAACATGTCTGTGTCATCTTTTAGTTCTCTTAAAATTTTCCCACAAAAAATATTTATTTTTTGTCCTCTTTCTGTATCTCCCTTTACTACGTTTTTAGAAGGTGGTTGTTTTCTGGGACTTAATGTTAACACATCTTGCAATTCTGTCCTTGTACTTCATCTTATTTCTGCCCCTAAGTTCAGTGCAACCTCTAGTGGTAAAGATGCCTTATCTTTAATTTGAGTCCATTGTTTCTGTTTGAAGATGTTATTTCTATGATAGCAAAGCATTAGAGGGAAAGTAGGTAGCTTACATCTCAAATATCTATTGTGTTTTGTTTTCCTTCTGGAGAATTGCTTCACATTTGTATGGATCAAAGCCTTGCTTTCATTGGCATAACTTGCTGTCAGAATTGAGGTAGTTACTTCAGAATATAAATACAATATGCTATTTCATGTGAATAAATGGCTGATATGGTGATAGGATATGGTGATAGGAAATTGGCAACCCACTCATCTTCAAATATAGATCTTCAAAATAAACAAAACAAAAAAAATCAAACAAAAACTTTCTTTGATCAGAACCCAGAAAGAAGTGACGGAAAAGAAATAGAGAGGATTCAGTTGGAAAGCATGGTCACTATTTACCACAATCAATAATTCTGACAGACACACACATACCCAAAGACTTTCATGGCTTCGGGATTTTTCCCAATTGGCACATATATTAGAATCAGAAGTGGTATCGATCTTTGATTGCTTTCTATTGTTTATGATAAAACATTGACCAAAAACAACTTGGAGAGGAAAAAGTTTGTTTCATTATTTCATTTATTGCATTATTTTATTATTATTTCATTACAGCTAACAATTTATTAGCAAGGTAAGTCAAGACCAGAACTCAAGGCAGAAACCTGAATTCGGAAATAGATGCAGAGGCTGTGGAGGACTGGCTTACTGGCTTGCTCTCCCTGGCTTCTTAACCCTGCTTTGTTATACAACCCAAGACTGTCCACCAGGAGTAATATTGCCTAGAGTGGGCGTGGCCCTCCTACATCAGTAATCAAGAGCGTGCCTTACAGCCTTGCCTATGGACCCATATGATGGAAACATTTTTCTCAACTAAAATTCCCTCTTCCCAGATGATTCTGGTTTGTATGAAGCTGGAAACAACAACAACAACAACAAAACTAACCAAGACATATAATTCTGCTCCCTGAAATGGTAAACAGTCAAATGAGAAAACCAATACAGACTCAAAAAACATAGTCTCCTACTCTGGAAATACATCAGTACATAAGTAGAGGCTTGCAAAATGTCAATTTCAGAATGTAAATTGAACCTTTTAGAAGTGGATAAAGGAGGTTCACTAGCCCATGCTTAGTCGAGATGCCTCTACTTCTCCAGCAACTCTGATGTGGTGACATTTTATTTGTGCTCTAACAAATAAAGTTTGCTTGGAGATCAGAGGAAAAACCAAGCCATTATAAGTAAACAAAAAAGTCATGCAATGTTAGCACATACCTTTAATCCTATCACTTAGGAGTAGGGATCTGTCTGGATCTATGTGAATTCAAGGCCACACTGGGAACAGAGCCAGGCGTGATGGCACACACCTTAAATTCCAACATTAGTTAACTGTGAAGGTCTGGAGGTCTGTACAGACAGACAGGAAGTGACAGTGCTGGGCAGGAAGAGGAAGTGATGTAACTGGACAAAGAGAGCAAATCAGATGGCAGAACAGCAAGGCATATAGGCGTGGGTAGACAGGAAGTAGCTCGCATTTGGAAGCTGTAGAGTTGGTGAGGTAAGGTTAACTGTGACTTTCCCTATTTCCCTGATCTCTCAGGTTTTTACTTCTATGTCTGGTCCATGTTTTCTATTAATAAGACCATTTAGAAATGCATCTACACTCTGAGAAGTTGCAAATTTGAGATTTTCCTCCCTGTGCCACAGAATTCCACAGACAGTTAATTTTTTTCTTTATGTGTACAGATCCATAATTATAGACATAAGATTTACTGTCTTTTTAATCCAGAAGGTATAAAAAGCATTTCTAACTGACGTTAAAATGAATAACATCACCGTATATAAGAAAGACAAATGGTGACTGATGTGGTCTGTGCAGGAGCCAGGTCTCTTCCTTAAATAGAAAAGAAGCCATATCAGACTTTAAAGTTGTAAAATTTCAAGCTTTCTTTAACCAGCCTGGACTCTGGAGTGACTGTGAAACTGGGAAGTTATTCTGAAAATCAAAGTCATCAAAAGAAAGGTAAATTGCTAGATTCCTAGACTTCTTCCTGCTGGCAAATTTTAATAGGATAATCCTCAGTACCTTAGAGAATCTTCAGAGAGACCAATGGATATTCAGAGCATCAAAGGAAGGTAAAGAATGGTCCAGTGCCATGAAGATGACCTCACTTCCCCATCAAACACAATGTGACTACTTACCTCATGTGTTTCACATGAAGAGTGTTTCCATAAGATAATCTCTTTACAATGCCTCCTCCACATTTTTTCACAAGGAAGATAGGATATAAGAATGGAAGCTTGTTGTATGTATGGTTCAATACTCAGGTACTTTGATAAAGATACAACTAGCAAGAAAAAGATGAGGCTGGGAGTCATCTAAATGTGTAACTTAATGTTCAAGAATATTGTGTTTGAGGTAGGTTGGAAAATATCAATCACTTCATTAAAAGAGCAGGTTATACAATTTTTGTGTAGTACTTTGTTGGATCCAAGCTCCAGAGTCTCCCAGTGGGTGGAATTTGTGGAGATGCTGCCTCTAATGCAAAGTCTTCTGCTCAAGAAAAATGATTTCTGGTAACTACAGAAGATTTACTTGTTGCAAACTACATCTGAAAAATAATCTCTGCTTGAACTTTCTTTGAAAGAGTGGATTCCAAAGAAGGCATCCTTTTTGTCCAAAGGAAAGAAAGGACAAGATGATTGAATGGGATTTCCTTACCAGCAATGAGACCAGTAATAGTCCACAAGGAAGAAGATACAGGACTAGAGGTTCATAGGGTCCTTGAGCTGAAGCTTGATCAATAGTAACATTTCTATTCCTGTGATTGTATTCCTTCTCATAGTCCATCCTGAGTGAAAGGTTTCTGATCTCTCTAAACATGAACGAAAATGAAGAAATGTGCTATTATATGATCCAAGCACTTTGCACTTCTGTAGTTCGCTTAGATTTTATTGCTGTGAAAAGGCACCATGACCATCACAACTCTAATACAGGAAACCATTTAAGTGAGGCTAGCTTATAGTTCAGAGATTTAGTCCATTATCATCACGGTGGAAGTATGGTGGCATGCAGGCAGACATAGTCGCCGGGGGTGGGGGGGTGGGGGGGGGCGGTAGCTACAAGTTCCACATCTGTATCTGTAGTCAGCAGGAAGAGACAGTGACCCACTAGGCTCTGCTTAAGCTTTTGAAACCTCAAGGCCCATTCCACAGTGACACAATCCCTCCAACAAGGCCACATCTACTCCAACAAGGCCACAGCTCCAATAATGCCACTCTCTATGAGTCTATGGGGGCCACATTCCACTCCTCATAGGCTTGTAGCCATATAACAATGCAAAATCCATTTAATCCAATTTCAAAAGTCCCCATAGCCTATCACAGCCTCAACACGTTTTGTAAGTCCAAAGTTCAAAGTCTCTTCTGAGATTCATGCAACCTCTTAACTCTAATACCCTATAAAATGAAAATGAAAAGCAGATCACATACATCCAATATACAATGGCACAGGTTATACCTTACCATTACAAAAGGGAGGAAAGGGAACAGAGTGAGGAAATACTAGACAAAAGCAAGGCTGAAAACCAGCTGGGCAAACTCCAAACTCTGCATTTCCATGTCTGATGTCAAAATGCTCTTCATAATTCCTTTTAACTTGGGCTGTTTCCACTCCTGTTAGCAGCTTTCTTTGGCAAGTATCCTAAGACTCTGTTATCTCCAACATTTTGAGATCTCCGAGGCAATCCAGGCTTTAATCTTCACAGCATCACACAATGGCCTTTCTAGCCCTCCTTGCAGAGACACCACTGACATATACCTGGCCTCAGACACTTTCTTACATATGGAGATTCTTCTATTCTTAACTCTAAAGCTAGAACCACATGCCCAAAACTGCCAAGTTCTGCTATTGCTAGGTCTGGAACATGGCCCCCTCATTCAAATACATTTTCAACAGCTTTCTGTTTTCAATGTTTTCCTTCATTGTCCAAGATTGGCTGTCCTGAAACTTGCCCTGTAGAGCAGGTTGGCCTCAAACTCAGAAATCTACCTGCCTCTGCCTCTGCCTCCTGAGTGCTGAGATTAAAGGCATGTACTAGCATGCCTGGACATAGCTGTTCTTTAACTCCTTTATACAAGTTGGAAGCTTAGCTTGGGTGGGGTCTTACCCTGATGTTACCACTCCATTTAACCCATTTCATCATGTTTTTATCTCCTTGAGCAGAGGACTTAGACTCATTCCACTTCCCGGTGCCTCTTTTCTCCTAAATTTGTACATTTTATATTTTTCCTTGCTCAGCTTGCTCCTTTACATTATAGATCTGCATAAGAGTGAGCACTAATAAGCACATGACAGAGTCAATACTAGGTTGTTTTGAGATTTACTGTACAAAGGAAATTATTCTAAAACTCTTCAATTTAGTCTCAGGTAGATTTTTAAGACAAGGCCTAAAAGCAACCACATTCTTGGCCAAAATATCATAAGAATGGCTTCTAGGCCATATTGAATATTATTCTCCTCTGAGACCTCTTCGGTCAGGCCCCCACAGTTCAAATCACCCTTGGTACCATTGTCTTCCATGTTTCTACTAGTATGACCCATTATGTCCCACTTAAAGCATTCAGCTGCTTTTCTAATCTGAAATCCCAGAGTCCACATTCATCCAAACAATATCATGGTTTGATCAATCACAGCAATATCCCATTCCTGGCACCAAGTTTTGTCAGTTAGGATTTATATTGCTGTGTTGAAACATAATTACCAGAAAGCTAATTGAGGAATAAAAGGTTTATTCAGCTTACACTTCCGTATTGTTGTTCATGATCAAAGGAAGTCAGGACAGGAACTCAAATGGGCCAAGAACCTGGAGGCAGAAACTGAGGCAAAGGCCATGAAGGAGTGCTGCTTGCATTCTCGCCTTCCCTGACTTGCTCAGTTTGCTTCCTTTCTTCTTTTTCTTTTCTTTTCTTTTCTTTCTTCTTCTCTTTTTTTTGATGCAGGTTTTTTTCATATAGCTCTGAATGTTCTGGAACTTACTCTGTAGACCAGGTTGGCCTCAAATTCACAGAGATCCATCTGCCTCTGCCTCCATAGTGCTGGGACTAAAGGTGTGTGCCACAACTCCCAGCTGTCATTCTGCTTTCTTATAAAAGCCAGGACCACAAGTCCAGGGATGGCACTACCCACCATGACCTGGGCCCTCCCCCATCAATCACCAATTAAGAAAATGCCTTGTTGATATATCTTATGGAGGTATTTTCTCAATTAATGGTTCTTCCTTTCAGGTAACTCCAGCTGTGTCAAGTCGACATAAGAATGACCAGCACAACTGACCCTTGTCAACTTGACACACAAACACATCACTATTAGGCCACAATCCCTCCATTCTTATTCATCCCCAAGGTCTCACATTAAAGTCATTAACTTTAAAAGTCCCACCATCTTTTCAAATTAGAACACATTAAGATTTCAGTCTTTTTATAATATGCAATCTCTCTAAAAATTCAAAATCTCTTTTAAAAGTTCAAAGTGTTTCAGTTGTGTTCTACTGTAAAAGTCAAAATTAAATTAAATAACTTCTTTGAGGGGAAAGCACTAGGTCACCGTCACAATCTGAACCAAGTAAAACCAACTTCTAAAAATAACTCAATATTCAAAGATCTGGGATCCACTCACAATTTTCTAGGCTCTGCCAAAAAGCTGGAGTCACTTCTCCAGCTCTGCCCTCTGCAGCACACACAGCTTGTCCTCTAAGATCATTCAGGCTTCACTCCACAACTATTGCTGTTCTTAGTGGTCACTCCATGGTACTGACATTTCCAAAATGCAGGGGTCTATTGCACCTGGAATGCAGTTTCACTAATAGCCTATCCTGGGCTCTCTGTATCTTGTAAAGCCTCAACTTTTCTCTATGACACATTCAATCCTGTGGCTTCCACTGCTACTCTGGTTGCACCTTCACCAAGGCGCTCTCCTGGTCTCTCATACTGCCAAGCCTCAGCTGCCCTCTATGACCCCTTCATGCCTTCCAAACCAGTACAATCTGGGTGACTCTTACACTGTCAAGTTTAGCTGTCAGCATAAGGCACAATCTTGGTCATTTCTGGAAAACAGCTTCTGTGTGCTGACTCTCAGGAAAACCTTCCCAGAAAATTTCACCTCAATGATGCTAGTCTCTTCTTAATCACTGCTAAAATCTCATATCCAGACAACCAGTATCAAGTATCCCAGCAAAGCAAAGGTTTCACTTTAGTAGTTCTGGTATCTTGCTAATTATAGTTGATTACTCAGCCCCAGCTAACCAGAACCACAGATTCTTCACACAAAAGGCCAGTAGAGTCTTTGCTCCCCTCTGAAAAATAACAAGCCATATTCTTATCTTCCAATCTCCTACAGAACACCCCATTGAGCTCTTAACACTCAATGTCTTTTCTAGCCCACAATTTCAAAGTCCTTCTATAATCCTTCCCCAAATGTGGTCATGTCTGTCACAGCAATATCTCACTTCTGGTACCAACTTCTGTCTTAGTTAGGTTTTATTGCTGTGAAGAGACACCATGACCATGGAAACTCTTATAAAGGAAAACATTTAATTGAGGCTGCCCCATAGTTCACAGGTTTAGTTCCTTATTGTCATGGTGAGAATTATGGTGGCATGCAGGCAGATATGCTGCTTGAGAGGTATCTGTGAGTTCTACATCTGGATCTGCAGGCAGCAGGAAGAGTCAGTGAACCATTAAGCTTGACTTAAGTTTCAGAAACCTCAAAGTCTATCCCACAGTGTCACAGTACCTCCAAAAAATCCAAACCTACTCCAACAAGGACATGCTTCCAATAATGCCACTCCCTGGGAGTCTATGGTGGCCATTTCATTCAGCTTGAGCTTCTGAAACCCCAAAGCCCACCCTCAGTGACACAGTTCCTCCAACAAGGCCACACCTACTGGAACAAGGCCACACTTCCAATAATGCCACTCTCTGTGAGTCTATGGGTATCATTTCTTTCAGATCACCATAATAGTTAAGTCCCATTAAAAATAAACTACCTTATATATTTATTCCAAGCTTCACTGGCTCATTGTATTTTACAGAAGTAACCTTTAAAATACCTGATGCCTATTTTAATAATTAAATGTTTCTAAGTGATAAAATTATCCCAAGCACAAAAGTTTGGGACCCAAAAGTTCAAGAGTCTTCACTAAAATAGAAAATAGCATTGAATGTACATTAGGAAATTAAAATATGATAAAATAAACTTCACAATTGTCATCTAAAATTAGCACAAATGATATAATGGAGACCACTTGTATACTGGTCTTAATAATACCATCCCCTTTTTAATGTTGTTAAATTCTGACTGACTGATGAAAACTTCCTGATTACAGACAGTTGGGGTATTGCAAATGTGGACACAAACTATATTAGGTTATCTTTTGTCCCTTAGTAGCCATTCATTTCCTATCTCTGTGTCTGTGGAAACACACTTGTGACTGTTAGGTAAATTGTTTTAGAATGTAGTACCAAATCATTAGCTGCCACCAATTCAAAATCTAAGAATGCCATCAAGTAGATTTTGAAATCTTAAGCAGAGTTTTGTCCACTTTGCTGTAACATACTTACCAGATGTTTCGATCAGCGTGTTTGAAAAGTACCTTGATTTGTGACCCTTTGTTGTTCTATGTCTCAGTTATGGTTTCTATTGATGAGATGAAACATCATGACCAAAAACAAGTTGTGGAGGAAAGGGTTTATTCAGATTACACTACTATAGTGCTGTTCATTACCAAAGAAAGTCAGACAGGAACTCAAGCAGGGTAGGAACTTGGAGGCCGGAACTGACACAGAGGCCATGGAGGTGTGCTGCTTACTGATTTCTTCACATTGTTTGCTTAAACCCCTTTCTTATAGAACTCATGACTAACAGTCCAGGGATGGTACCACCCACAATTGACTGGGCCCTCCTCCATTGATCACTAATTGAGAAAATGCCTTACAGCATGATCTCAGGGAGGTATTTTCTCAACTGAGGTTCTTTCCTCTCTGATGACTCTAGCTTGTGTCAAGTTGACACAAAAGCAGTCAGTACATTCTGTATCTTTTTAAAAAAAAGTTATTTTAAATTATTTTATTATGAGCCCGTGTTTGTGTGTCTGTGTGTCTGTGTGTGAGTATGAATGCAGATGCCAATAGATGCCAGAGGTGCTGAGCCCTCCTGGATCTAGAGTTATACAGTTAAAAGCCCACACCTAACCCCATAGGGTTGCGTTCCATCCCTATTAATCTCCATCTCTTGCCAGCACTCCCCTTTCCTGCTGGTTCTATTTCCCTTTCCAACACCTCCTCCAATGCCCTGATATTTTATGTGTACAAAAAGGGGAAGTCTGTGTTGGAATGATTTTAGCAAAGTTTGAAAGATCTGAGGTTTCCATATTTCCCTGAGTGGTTTGAATCTCTAGAAATATACATTTGCAATGGATACATACACAGACTCATCACTGTAATTCCCTTGGTAGGCATGGATGTGACAGCAAGACAATTTAGAAATAATGAGTGGGTAGAAAGAAAATTAAGGAGTTTGCTTATATTAGAAAAAAAAGCTAAGGCAGGACATGCTATGTATTTGCCTCCTTATTCATTTTGAATGCATATTCAGTTCATTGGTGCAACTTAACCTTTCAGCGAGCCTTTCAGTGATAAGTCCATTAAGGTTTTAGAAATGCCAGTTGTTTGAAATAGCCTATGACAATGAGATGCACTAAAGAGTGAAGGTGGACTATGACACCTGTTCTATCTCCTCCAACTCTGTAAAATTAACTGAAGGTCACCTTTCCACTCCAGCTAGCCTGAGCCTCCAAGCACAAAGTTGTAGCCATTTACCACAATCATAGCAAAATGATTTAGAAGTAATGGATAAATAGGGAGCAAATTAAGCCATTTGTTGAGATACAGAAATGTAGCCAGAAAATATTTGGCCTTCTGTTTGACTTCAAATCCATAGTCAATTCATTAGAGTAATTTTGCCCTTGCATAAGCCTTTCAGTGATAAATTCTACTCAAGCGTTTGAAATGCCAGCTGTAAGAATGACTCATTGAGTGTTGAGTAAAATTAAAAGATGGGCAAGAATAAATCCTTCATTTCATCTTATATAAGTAAATTAATGGTGGTGGTTGAGGAAACACATCTGTCTGCTAGTTGTAAATTGATCCATTTAAGGAGAAACATTGAAGTGTTTTGGTTATATTAGTAAAAGGATTTATTGAGGCAACTACTTTTGAGAGTTTATTCCTTTTGTGGTTAAATAATATTCTTAATGAAGAAATAGTGAACATCTTTTTAAATACATATATCACATAAGAACAAAAGCCACAACACAAGGAACAGTAAATTGCCTTTTGTTTTGGCAAGTGGTTTCTAAGAAATGCAATCATGCATGGGACATTGGTTACTTTTTCTCATATAGATGTTGTTTTCTATAGGCCTGTGTTTTCTTTAAAGTTCAGAGTCTGAAAAGATTGGAATAGGTTTTGGGAATATAAAGTCTTGGTATTTGACTTCCTTAAGAAAATCCATATTCAGCTCATTTCATCAATCAATTTCTTATCCTGTTGATTTCTTAAAATTGATATGAACTGAGTGTTTAATAGAAAAAATATAGAGGAAAAAAAATTAAGTACATTGTATATGCAAGGTGCATTTCATTTTAAAATGTGACACATTCTGTGTACAACAGAGAGGATATTGAAATTTAATGAATTTAAAAGCAATAAACTTTCTCAAGGCAACACCTAGTCAGCAGAAGAATACAAGGTAAAATTGGGTGTATCCGTATTCCATAGTGACAGTTCAGAAAAGATGTGTTGCCAGGGTTGAGCTGGGCTGTCTAATACTGACTACTGGAAATAGGCATTGGCAACATTCTACGAATGCAATATTGGGACCTACACTGGTCCTCTAGTTCACACTCTTGTCATCTTTGCCTTGACAATTGGCAAATTTTGGTCTCACCTGTACATGCTTACTTGCTTCTTTGGCCTGAGTTTATGTTTACTTTATTTATTTTTATAATTGCTAGACAGGTTGTTAGTGTAAAGCTCATAGTGAAGACTTGGCAGGCTTAGCTCTGTGATGTTACTTTTTTGCTCTGAATTGACATGTCTTCCTAGAACACCTCAGTACTGACTTCTGCTCATCCTCAACTCAACTTCAGACTTGTGAGACATTTGTAGCTACCTGATCCATTATAGCTGCAACCAACGCCTAGCTGTTTCTCAGAAGCCCAAGCTTTAAATGATTAATTTCTGGCCCATGTTTACCTATGTTACTACCCATTTAAGTTGCCAGTTGCCAGATCCTATTAATAAAAATCTAAGGCATCAAGTCATGTTTTAATTTCATATAAACAATTCTCTCTCATAGTCTCTTGCCTTCTCTAAAAGTCAAATTTAATGGGTCATCTTGTATTTCATGCTATTTCAGATCTTCATGAGCCTGTAAAATAAAGCTCTTTAATAAAGAAATAAGTTTCCCCAAAGTAAAGCTTGACCTCTTGCTTGGGAAGTAATTTGTAGGAAAAGAGTTTTGTTTGCTTTATTTATTTTTTAATACGATAAGTTAGGTCACACTGGACAATGTAATAATTTGATTTGTGGAGGGCTGTTGGTCAGCTACTAAACTACAAAACTAAAATCATCAGCTCTGCCTCTGGAAAGAGGCTGAAGATAAGAGCTTCACATAAGAGCAGCCAACTCTGGGTAGGACTGAGCCCAGTGGAATGTGGGCATCAAGATTGGTGTAGATTTCTTAGATGGTAGTAGTCTGTGAAAAAAGTCATGCAAACTTAATGAGAGGAATTAATGCTGCTTACTGCCAGTGATCCCATTAAGTTGGGGCATGTGCATGTTCTTTCTTTGGCACTCTCCTGGTTTCTGCTGCATGCATTTTGTCCTTCAGCTAACATTAAGTGCATCCTTTCCTGAAATGAACAATAACCACAAGTACATTTGTTGTCACTGAGTTACATGGGTCCTCCCAGGGAATTTTCAAAGCAAACTGTGGTCTTCAGAGCCCCTGAATTTGCAAATGGAATCAAAAGTAAAGGCAGAATTCTGGATTCTCTGTTCTCTGACTTTTAAGGTCAGGAGTCCTACTTCCTGGGTTTAGAATTAAAACATTGTCTAAGCATAAGGAATCTGGGATTCCCTGCCAAAGTAGCCTGTGATATAATTCCATAACTTGTGGTGAAAGTATTTAAGGTTGTTCCATGCCACTGATGTGACACAGAGGACAAAGGGGTGGCTACATGGTATTTGTTAGGGTCAGTGCATATAATCTATGTGAAGGTCTGTTTGTACCTGTACATGTATGTAAAGCCATTTTCTTTTACAGGTTGGAGCTATGGAGCAGAAACAGGATCTATGCAGACTTCACTTGTTTCTTGTGCTCTGGGTCTAGTTTTTAAAAAAAAGAAATATTATTAAGATTGGAGTATCATATCATTTTTTGTCCTGTTATACATTTTAAGACTGGCATATACTTTTCATTTTCATTCTTTTCTTTGACAGAGAAGTAACTAAATACTTCACTATATGTAGCAAGTAGGGCCATGTATCTCATAATATATTTTTATCAAACAAAGAAAAGCCATAATTTTATCTCCAGCCCCCTACATGGGGATTACAAACTAATAGATAAGGACTGTTCTCAATTCTAAGAATACATAGATTTTTTTTTAAAATGTACTTCTGAGTTAGCAATAGTTTTTGTGAAGTGGAGGTGGTCTATTTATTGCCAAAGTTAAAATATTTGTTAATAGTAAGATATATTTCATTTTGTAAGTTTTAAATATGAAAATATTGTGTGATAGTTAACATTGACTTCTCAGTTTGATAGAATTTAGAAACATCTAGGAGACAGGTCTCTGGGCAGGTCTATGAGGGCATTCCCAGGGCTATTTAAGTTCTGAAGTGTCACCCTTAACATGAGCAGCACAACTGCATAGACTGATATATTGGACTGAATGAAAAGGAGAAAGCAAGAGGAATTAACTATACGTGATGGGACCAGATGCTCCATGTTCCCACCACCACAGCTAGAGCCACGCCTACCACAATACCTCTTCATCATGATGGACTATGTTTTCAAATGATGAGTCAAAATAAAGCCCTTTGACCTTAGATTGTGTCAAATATTTTGTCACACATACACAAAAGTAAAAGTATCTGATACAGAAAATTGGTTCCAGGAGTGGGGTCATTTCTGTGATAAATCTGATCATGTAATTCAAAAGCCTTTGGAACTGGTTTGTGAGAGATGTTTAAAAGGGTTTAGAGCTGATGGCCAGATAAACCCCAAAATGTTATTAAAAGAAGTTTAACCAGTTCTTGTGGGAGTTTAGAAAAATGCTGAAACAAAAGTGGACCTCGGAATTTAATAAGAAGGAAAGGATTCTATCTGAAACTGAACCACAGACCATTCATGTCTAGCAAACAATCTAACTATATTCTGTCAACTTGAGTTGAGGCTGAAATCAAATGTTGTGGGTAATTATTTTGATGAAAGAAATTTCAAGACAGTGTAGCATTCATGTTATGCCATGGTCATTACTCACTGATGCTATCTATGGCTATTATGAAAGAGCTACACATGACAAGATGCACAGAAGCTACAACAGATGTTACACAAAGAAACTAGACTACATCTCAAGGTGGCAGCAGAATGCAGCAATGTTGTCTACATTATGCTCATTTTACATGAATCAAAGATATAAGAGTGAGGGGTTTGGGGAAGTTTGCACTGAGATTTAAGACAGTCACTGAGAATAGACCACATATTTCAGGGTTGGATTCCTTGTAAGGAGATTATGCATACCATTGCGTGAAGTGGGAAATATGAATTCTAAGTTGCAAAATAGACTCAAAGACGTTGTAATGAGCAAACTACAGGAGGTCTACTGAGAAAAGTCATTGGTACAAAGTAGAAGCATCTAAAGAAATGGGTTTCAAATCTGTAAGCAGTAAAATTGGAGGGGCAGTGTTGCTTGAGTTTTCCTGCCTGGCCCACAGTCAGGATAAATCTCTTTCACCTGCCAGTCCCACAGTCGCTCAGACCCAACCAAGTAAACACAGAGACTTCTATTGCTTACAAACTGTATGGCCGTGGCAGGCTTCTTGCTAACTGTCCTTATATCTTAAGTTATCCATTTCCATAAATCTATACCTTGCCACATGGCTCGTGGCTTACCGGCATCTTTACATGCTGCTTGTCCTGGCGGTTGCTGGCTGGCAGGCAGTCTCCTTCTGCCTTCCTGCTCTTTTAATTCTCTCTGTTAGTCCCGCCTACTTCCTGCCTAGCCACTGGCCAATCAGTGTTTTATTAGCAACACATTTGCCATACAGAACATCCCACAGCAGGGCAGGACTTTGAGGTTCATGAGATTAAATTATGAGTCCTAGGTGCCAGATATGGAGTTAAATGATTTGGTGTTTCCTCAAAGGCTTTAGGTAATGCCTTGGTCCATGTTTCCTTGTTGTGTCTCCATTCCTTCCTTTTGAAATAGGAGTGTTTCCTCTACGCTGATATATATTGAAAGTGAGTAACTTAGATTTTATATAACTTATATATAATTATGTAATGCATGTAGTTGTACGGGCTAGTTTTATGTCAGCTTGACACAAGCTAATGTCATCAGTGAGGAGAGAGCCTCAACTGAAAACAATGTCTCCTTAAAAACAGGCTCTAGACAAGCCTGTAGGGCATTTTCTTATTTAGTAATTGATGGAGGAGGGCCCACTCCACTGTGCATGTTGCCATCACTGAGCTGGTGGACCTGGGTTCTATAAGAAAGCAGCCTGAGCAAGCCATGGTAAGCAAACAAGTAAGCAGCACTCCTCTATGGCCTGTGTATCAGCTCCTGCCTCCATGTGCCTGCCCTATGTTAGCTTCTTCCCTAACTGCTATTGATATTGAACTGTTATATGGAATGGTGAGCAAAAAACCCTTTCCTTGCCAAGTTGCATTTGTTCATGATGTTCCATCACAGCAATAGTAGCCCTAACTAAGACAATAAGTAAGAGATTGAGATATAAAAGAGTCTCTATACTTATACTTTTGAAAAATTTTGGAACTGTTAAAATTTGGTGACTTTTAGAGATGAATTTTACTCTCTACATGTGAGATCAAAGAAACTTTGCATATGTTATTATTTTGTTAAAAATATGTTGGGCGATCCCTGTGTCTTTCTTAGGGTTGGGGGGGGTAATGAAGGGCAAGGGTCAGGGGAAAGAGAGCTTAGGGGAGCGGGAGATCCCAGCTGGATCAAGAACAGAGAAGGAGAACAAGGAAAGAGATACCATGATAAATGAAGACCCCATGGGAATATGAAGAAGCAAAGTGCTAGAGAGGTCCCCAGAAATTCACAAAGATACCTCCACAATAGACTACTGGCAATGGTTGAGAGAAAGTCCGAACTGACTTATTCTGGTGATTGGATGGCCGAACACCCTAACTGTCGTGATAGAACTCTCTTCCAATGACTGATGGGAAGCAGATGCAGAGATCCACGGCCAGGCCTCAGGTGGAGCTCCAGGAGTCCATTCAGCGAGAGAGAGAGGAGGGATTGTATGAGCGAGAGATGTTGAGACCACGATTGGAAAAGGCACAGGGACAAATAGCCAAACTAGTAGAAACACATGAACTATGAACCAATAGCTGAGGAGCCCCATGGAACGGGATCAGGCCCTCTAGATAAATGAGACAGTTGATTAGCTTGAACTGTTTGGGAGGCCCCCAGACAGTGGGACCAGGATCTGTCCTTAGTGCATGAGCTGGCTTTTTGGAGCCTGGGGCCTACGGTGGGACACTTTACTCAGCCTGGGTGAAGAGAGGAGGGGACTGGACCTGCCTTGACTGAATCTACCAGGCTGATCTGAATCCTTAGGGGAGTCCTTGCCCTGGAGAAGGTAGGAATGGGGGGTGGATGGGGGGGAGGGGAGGGGGGGTGGGGGTGGGAGGAGAGAGGACAGGGGAATCCATGGCTGATATGTAAAATTAAATTAATTATAAAATTAAAAAATCTTCACACTGGAAAATAAATATGTTAATAATTTTGTTGAAGCAATGAGAAAACTTACTAATACATGTCCCTAGAGATTTTAAAAATCTCTTTATTAAAGCTTCCTCTTTTGTGGATAGCATTCAAGGTACCACAGTGTTTTATGCAGACTGCATTGGAAGAAAAGTGATCAATTGTCTTACCCAGCTCTTAATCCTGTGAGATTCAGTAATGACCATTGTAGCACGATATGCCCATGAGTACAATATTGGCATGAATGTTATATGGAGAATCAATCACTTTCTGATTGGATTTACAGGCCACTCCATGGGAGAAAAGGCATGCCTGCTACCATAAATCTAGTCGAGAACCCATGGTTGGGGAGCTAATTAGGTCCCAGGGCTGCTCTTGCTACTTTTATCTTGCTAAATGGACATATTATCAAAGTACCTTCTACACATAAATCTCAGTACCCATAGATTAGTGAAGCTCCCATACCTCTTCAGAGGATTTTCTTTGTTCTATGGATGGTGGTTAGTACAGGCACTCACAACTTGTCAAAGTGTGGAGTGTTTGTGGCATCCTCAGTCACAAATGGAATATTTCTGCATGTCACCCTTCCCTCCAAGACTGCATAAGAAGGACAGGAATATTTTAAGAGCAAGAGTTCAGAGATGATTGGGTGAGAGTACTGTCTTCTGTACATGGCAGGATTACTGTTCTGATGAACTCACAGCTTCTGTGGTTTCCTGCCCAAGACTGTACTAGGTCAAGCCATTCAACATGTCAGCACTCAGGGACTCACAAGCTTTCACTCCTAGCCAGGAGCTGTTAATTGGCTTAATACACTCAGGGAATCAACAAAGCTTTTTTATGCGTATCTTAGTCTGCTTTCTATTATTGTGACAAAACATTATGACCAAAAGCAACTTGGAAAGAAAGGGGTTTGCTTGGGTTACATGTCCTGATCACAGTGCATTTCTGAGGAAACTCAGAGCAGGTATTCAAGGCATGAACTGAAATTAAAAAAACAAAACAAAACAAAAACATAAACAAAAGAAAAAAAACCTCAGAGAAAAGCAATTTTCTGGCTTGCTCTACTTGGCTCATTCAGCTTTCCTTTCATAAAGTCCAGGACCACTTGCTCATGGCTGGCGAGATCTTCTAGGAACTAGCCCCTCTCACACTAATCATTAATCCAGAAAATGCTCTACAGACTGATAGGCCAACATGAGAGAGATATTTTCTCACTTTGGTTCACTCATCCTAGAAGACCTTGGCTCATGTCAAGATGACAAAAGCCGAATCCGCATATTGGTGAAAGGAAATGTGCATCCTAGTTCACAACCACTGTTCCTGCTTCGGTTCCATGCTGAAAAAAAAAAAAAAAACAGAGATAATTGCCTTATATCACTTTTTGAATGTTGCCCCTCAAAATTAGAAAAATTAGAATTAATGATTACCATAATTTAAAACTAATT
>CABHPP010147599.1:66178-92270 GCA_902168425.1 Peromyscus attwateri | reverse complement strand
AGTGGTTGTGAGCCACCATGTGGTTGCTGGGAATTGAACTCAGGACCTGTGGAAGAGCAGTCGGTGCTCTTAACCACTGAGTCATCTCTCCAGCCCGGTTGGTTGTTTTTTTGAGACAGGATTTCTTTGTGCAACAGCTCTGGCTGTCCTGGAACTCACTCTGTAGACCAGGTTGGCCTCAAAGAGAGATGGACCTGTCTCTGCCTCCCGAATGCTGGGATTAAAGGCGTGTGCCACCACTGTCCAGCTTGTTTTTTTAACTTTTAAGTACTGGACTAATTTGTTTGATTGAGGAAATTTTAAGAGAGCACAGCAGTTAGGCTGTGACATAGTCAGGACTCACTGCTTTCTTCCAGACTCACAAAGAAGAGAGTAGAAAGTAGAGTGGAAAGGTATGAAAACTGCATTTTGGCTAGGAAAGGAGCTTGAACTCAGTTCAAGTTGCAGACAAAGCCAGTAAGGCCACTATAATTGTTAAAGAAATCATCACCTTACAAAAAGGCTTCATACTTTGTACTGGGCAAGACCCCACACATTAAAATGTCCAGGGTGTAGACTGGAGACCATTTAAAAAACATGAAGGAAGAGTTCTGCAAAAGACAGAGCCTTTGGTGTGCTGTGCTGAAGACAGCTACCTAGGGAAATGTTGTCCCTGATTCAGCTCCACAGACATGCAGAGGCCTCTGCAGCCATGGTCTAACAGGTCTAATTTGAGGCTGCCTCTGGAACTGGCAGTGAGACTTGGCATCATCCCTGTGTTGCTACTTTTGCAGGCATGCAGGACACAAGAGTGAAGTTTGCAACAAGGTTCCAGAAAGTCTCCGAAGCCAGGCAATTCGTTGCAGGGTCAGATTCCACAGAGAAGCACCTAGAACGGGATGTGTGAAGCTATGAAAGTGAAGCTTAAGTTGCAGTAAAGACCCCGAGATATTGGAGATGCCAGGAACATGAGATATCTATCAAAAAAAAAAAAAAAAAAAAGCTGCAGGCACTGAGTGGGATGACCCAGGAGAGTGGCCATATATGCTGCAAATGCAGGGATGTAGTGGCGCAGCCACCCAAGCTTGTGGGAATTCCGATGATGCTGTCATGAACCCTGGGAGCTAGACATGTTGTATAGTGTTTGTGCTTGCTGAAGGATGTCGGCAGCCTTGCTTTGGTCTGCTCTTTCCTTGTTATCCTCCTATCCTGAATGGGAATGTTTTGTTTGTGCCATTGTGTATCTCAAGTCTGTAACTTTTTTTTTATAGTCTCACATTTAAAAGATAGTTTTGAGTCTTAGAAGAGATTTTGGACTTTTGAATAGTGTTAGAATTATAAGACTATGGAGACTTGAAATTGGAATGAATGCATTTTTCATTATGAGATGGCCATGAGCCTGTAGAGGCTGATGGAGGAAATGACCCCCATGGGCTTATATGTTCAAGCACTTGTTCCTCAGCTGGTAGCACTGTTTAAGAGGTTGTGGAACCTTCTGAACATAAGACCTAGCTGGCAGACATAGGGCTGTATGGGAGGCTTCAAGATTCTAGGCTGGCTTTACTTCTGGCTGGTACTCTGCTTCTTAGTCCTTCAAGATATGGGAAGCCACATTACAGCCGTACCCATGGACCCTGTGTATCAGCCACCATGCCTTCCCTGCCATGATGGACTCTGTCCCCCAAACCGTGAGGCAAAATAAACCTCTCTTCCCTTAAGTTGTTTCCATCAGAGTGGCATAAATTAATGAGCACAATACGATTCAATGTCCTCTGCTCCTTCAGCACCCCAGTCATATTTTGGCAGAGGGGTTCTTTTTTTTTTTTTTTTTTTAAGATTTATTTATTATGTATATAGCATTTATGACTACAGGCCAGAAGAGGGTGCCAGATCTCATTACAGATGGTTGTGAGCCACCATGTGGTTGCTGGGAATTGAACTCAGGACCTCTGGAAGAACAGACAGTGCTCTTAACCGCTGAGCCATCTCCCCAGCCCTGGAGGGGTTCTTTTTTAATGATTCTATTCCCTGTCTGTAAGAAAGGTCCTCTTGGGAGTTGGAGAGGTGGATCAGCAAGAGCACTTATTGCTCTTGTGGAAGACCTGGGTCTGGTTTCCCAGCACCCATATGGTGGTTCACCATATGGGTCATACATAACATTAGTTGCTGGGGATCTGATGCTTTCTTCTGCCTTCTGCTGACACCAGGCATGCTTGTGGTGCACAGATTATACATGCAAGCAAAACACACATAAATAAATAAATAAATAAATAAATAAATAAATAAATAAATCTAAAAGTTAAACAGTTCTTGGGGATGGGAGATGTGGCTCAGCAATTAAGAGCACTGACCTTTCTTTTAGAGGTCCTGAGTTCAATTCCTAACAACTACATAGTGGCTCACAACCATCTCTAGTGGGGTCAGATGCCGTCTTCTGGCATAAATGCATACATGCAAATAGAGCACTCATATACATAAGATAAATACATCTTTAAAACAAAACAAAAACCAAAAAAACAATTCTCATTCATTGCAGAAAACTATCTTTAAAAAAAGTAGCCTCTTGTCTTAGTCATTATTTTATATTGATGCTCTGCCTAGTATATAACACTCAATAAATATTGGTAAATGTACATAGTTTAGAGTTATGTTTTTTTAATTAGAGATCAGCATTTTATGCTCATTAATGTTTTAGCCATTTCCTTAAGTTTTTACAAGTTTGGTTAATGATAGTGTTTTTACTTTTAAGGATAGTATAAGCATGATGTCATTTCTTAACATTATTAAATAATTCAACTTTTAATGAATAATTGTATATTAATTAAAATGTTGGTTCTGTATAGAGGCAAAAAGAGAGATGTAAGATTACTGTGTGAAGTAAGAAGTATGTTGCACAATAGTTTGATCCAACAGTCAGTATAGTATGTACAGGAGCTAGGACCATAGCTCAGTTGTCATGTGCTTGTTAGCATGTGCGTGCCCTGTGTTCATTCCCCAGCATCATACCAAAAAGTGTTCTATGCGTGAGAAGGAATCTAAGTGGACAAAACATTATCTTTATCTTTTCTTTTATCCTCCAAACATGAATGCTTTCTTTTTTATCGCATAGTTCTGTTAACTTCTGTGGGTTTTTTTTTTTTAAGATTTATTTATTTATTATGTACACAGAAGAGGGCGCCAGATCTCATTACAGATGGTTGTGAGCCACCATGTGGGTGCTGGGAATTGAACTCAGGACCTCTGGAAGAGCAGCCGGTGCTCTTAACCTCTAAGCCATCTCTCCAGCCCTGTACTTCTATGGTTTTATACATTGCACATGTGCTTTTCTAAGCAGAAAAAGACTAAAATAAAACCATCTTTCAGTATTTTTACTTTATTCTCCTTATAGAAATAAAGTCTAGGTAGCTTTTCATTGTTGTTAGTTGTTTTGTTTTTGTTTCTCCAGAGTTAGAAATGCCTGTGACATGGCTGGGATAAAGACTCTGGGTAAAATGCGAACTGCACAACCACGGAAACTTGAGTGCTGATCCCCAGCACCCGTGTAAAGCCAGGGGTGGTGAGCTTGTGTGTCTGTCACCCCGCACTGGGGGGGGGGGGGGGATGGAACGGACTGTCAACTGTGACAGAGATAGGAAAATCCAGGGGCTTCCTGGCCAATCATTCTAGCCAAAACAGTGAGCTCCAGGGTCAATGAAAGACCCTGTCTCAAAAAAGTGAGTTGGTGATGCCAGGGAGGTGGCTTGACAGGTAGATGTGCTTGCTGATGATGCAAGCGTGACAGCCCTAGTGCAATGCCCAGAGCCCGTGTAAAGGTGGAAGAGAAAACCAACTCCACAAGTTGTTTGAGGTCGGTTGTTCTCCGACCTCAGGCACACGCGCGCGCGCGCACACACACACACACTACTACTACTACTACTACTACTACTACTACTACTTAATAATAATAATAATAATAATTATTATTATTATAGCTACAACAATAAAGAAAAAAATGAAAATAGGGAGTAATAGAAGAAGACATTGAGGTCCAGCTTCCACAGTCTACACTTGTGTACACACATGCTCACACACACACACCTCCATATTAAAAATGTCTTTAAGTAAAAAACTGATATATGAGTTTGAAGACATTTTGTTGTATATATCAGCTCAGCTCAATTCATTATTTCAGTGACTATTTTAGGTAGTAGAATGTGCTAGGTACTGTAGAGAGTATGAAGGATAGAGTTTCTGTTGTGCATTAACTTACAGCCTACACTGGATAGCTGTAATTCCTGAATAGCAATTTCTGGAGGGCATAAAGTAAGTATTGTAATAACGTTATATCTTATTTTAAGTGCACTCTTGTGTGTTTATGCTAGGGATTGAAGCCAAGGCCTGGAACATGTTGAAGACATGGCCTACATTGAGCTGTCCCCAAGATCCATTAAGTACATTAAAAAAATATTTATTTTTATTTTATGGGTGTTTCTCCTGTATAGATGTATGTGCATCATGTGCATTCCTGATGTCCACAAAGACTGAAACAGAGCCTTGGATCCTCTGGAACTAAAGTTATAGATGGTTGTGAGCTGCTATATGGGTGCTGGGAATCAAACTCAAGACCTTTGAAAGCAATAAATGCTTTAACCACTAAGCGAATTCTCTAGCACCAGGCCCCCTTTTTTAACTGAATTTTTTTTTCTTTTATTTTAGGAGCCAAATTTTATTTTGGTAGAAACTGAAAGACTATTTTGCTTTAAAGTCAAAGGACATTTGGGCTAAGGATTTATTTCAGTGGTCAGAGTTACTATGCAATGTGCGTGGCATCCTGGGTTCCAGTGTCGACCGCAAACCAAAGCAAAATACAAATCAAATGAAAAATGTGAATTGTAATTTCCTATTAATGTGCCGTATTTATTTATGTACTGTGTACATTGATGCTTACAATGGTTGACAGTGAAAATGTAGGTATATAGTTACTCTTCAAAAAATGTTTCCTGGGCATGTTAAATTGATATGATTAACCAAGTGTCTTTGCCTACATGTACCCAAACACTAAATAACACATTATAAGCTTTGTTAAAGCCTTCGCACTCTAAATGGAAATGCGTGGTGCTCCCCCCCCCCCCCGAATTTCTAAATTAGAGTTTCAGTAGAAAGGCCGTGAGTTAAGAATTAAACCGTTTTCCTCTGGAGCTGTGACACTGGCCTTCCGATGCCATCCCACTGTGATAACACTGTGCTTCCTACTGAAGACACTCTCAGTGCACATGCAGGGAGCATGAGGAATCGTGTCAGAGGTCAGCCATTGCAGTCCATTTTCCCACAGCCGCCTGGTGTGAGTGATCTTTTACTGTGTTTCAAAAAAAATGGGCCAGGATTAGAGAGGATTAGAAAGAATATTACCCGCCTGAATATAGGCCCAGGCGCTGAGGAGAGAGAACCCAACCAGGCAGCAAATGGGCTTTGCCTGACCAGGACGCAACCTCTGCTGCATTCCTTTTAAGAAACTGAATGGGAAATGTTAAGTACCCAAACTGGATTAGTAAATAATCTCATAGTTTGTGACATCTGCTAAAATAAATTGATGAGCAGACTGCATTCTTACACTTTGAGGAGCCAGAAACATCAAGAGTAGGAGTAATTAAAGCTGGGCAGTGAGCTCAGTAATGCATGGAGAGGCGCACTTCATAAACCAAGAAATATCATTTTAGATGATTAGTACAATGAGTATGTAGTATGAGTTACTTAAGGCTTAAGATTTGACATCCTTACAACTTTTTTTATTTCTAAGATTCTCCCTGGATCTATTATTGCTTATAATAAAGCTTAAAATTTACAGCTCTGTCTCTTTATGTTCTTTACAACTTACACTCTGTAAGATGTGTGACTATATCTTTTGAGACACCCTCTCTTTACATTTTACATAATTTTAACATTTTATATAATGTATGTAGGATTTGGACTTCATGACACATTAGTTAGTAGCAAATTGCTTATGTTCAGAGAGGTTCTTCAAATCTGCTCTAGAAGGGAAGTGCATAGACCTCAGGCTTAGAAGGAAATTTAGCTAAATTCTTAAGATTTTGTTTAAAGTCTACCACTTAATATTAGATCTAGTGTACCAGTGGTTCCTTTTATATCTTTCTTAATGAAAGTCAAACTTGGTTAATGTAATAACTATGATTATACTGATTTTAGTGTCTGCTTTTGTGTTTCTGGTTTTTTGACATGCTGAAGATTGGGCTCAGATCTTTGAACATGCTAAGCAAGTGCTTTACCACTGAGCTGAACCCCAAACCCTCCTATTTTTTGTCATAGATTATAAAGTTAGAAGGAACGTTTGCTTCAAGAGTTTGAGATAAGCTAGGCATCATGGTGGTGCGTACCTATGATCCTAGCTCTTAAGAGGTTGTGGCAGAAGAATTCCAAGTTTGATGCTAACCTGGGTTACATAATAAGACACTGTCTCTGAGTGAATGAATGGTATGAGATAAAATTTTGTTTCATCTGTGGAGCAAATGTCTAATGGGCACTTCACCCACGCCTTCAGTGCGTGGTGCTCTATGCTTTCTGGTGCAGTGACTGTGCTTACCTTGGGCCTGTGCTTTCAGTGTGTCTTCTCTCCTCACATCTGCTCACTCCCAGTAATGATCCATATTCTGATCACCTTTAAATATCAACTCAAATCAACATATATATATATATATATATATGATTGTATAGCTCAGCATTACCACCCCAAGGTGTTTACTCAAGAGAAATGAGACATAATCCTACCAAAGCTTGTGTATAAATACTTGTTAATATTACCATTTGCTTTTGTTTCTTGCTTGCTTGCTTTTTCTGATTTTTGTTTTGTTTTGTTTTTGAGACAGGTTCTCATGTATGCCACCCTGGCCTTGAACTCAAAGTGCAGTCAAGGATGACCTTAAACTCTGATCCTTCTGCCTCTACCTCCTGAGTATTAGGATTACAGGTGTGCACCACCATATTGGGTTTAGGTGCTAGATATCAAATCCAGGGCTTGATGCATGCTAGGCAATCACTCTACCAACTGAGCCATGTCTCTAGCCTAGCATTATTATTTCTAAAAGCCAAAAAGTGGAAAGGACACATGTCTGACAGCTAATGACTGTGTATTTATGAGGAATGTTATTTGACTCTAAAGAGAAAGGGGTACCAATACGTGTTGTGACCTCGATGAACCTCAAAACCGCTAAATGAAAGAAACCAGTCACAAGTTTCTACATATCATATATTATCACAAAATTATATTATGTATTATGAACACATTATATTATTCCATCTGTATGAAGTATTCAGAATTGGCAGTTACGGAGACAGAAAATAGGTTAATGCTTGGTTCAGAGAGACAGGGAAAAAATGAGGCAGTGAGAATGAATGATATCAGAGGGTCCAGTGCTCCCCCCTGAGGTAATGGAATGTGTTCAAATGATGATGGTTGCACATGTTTTTGAATGTAATAAAAACCGTTGAATTATCTATTTCAAATAATCTAGTTCTGTGCTATGTGAATTACAGCTCAACAAAGCTGTTTTAAAGACAAGATAAAATTAGTATTTCCTACTCACATAGACATTGCTTATACTTTTATATGGGCCCACCACAATCTGATTATAATTGTTTACTAAGAAATCTGTTTTTCTCATTATGTTATGGGGTTTTTTGGTGTTCCCTACTGAGCATACTGTCTTGTATGTAGTGAATATTAATTAATTGACTTTACCCCACAGTTAAGTTTTCCACCCATAAAATAGGAATAAAAGAAAACAGAATTGAATGATGCCACAAAGTACTTTCAAGAAACTGTATTTTTATGACTTTATATTTAATTGTTTTTTGGAACATACTTGCTCTCACATTATTTCTTCAATTTAACTTTCTATTTTGTATTTTTGCTAGGTCACATCAGCTGTTTGTCAATTTGTTTTTATCTATAGGAAATTCTCACTTTGGAAGTTTGCAAGTATAACAAGCACTTTAGGGGCTGGAAAGATGGCTCTGAGGTTAAGAGCACTTGTTGCTCTTCCACAGGTCCTGAGTTCAATTCCCAGCAACCACATGGTAGCTTACAACCATCTGTAATGAGATCCAGTGCCCTCTTCTGGTATGCAGGCATACATGCAGGCAGAACACTGTATACATAATAAATAAATCTTAAAAAAAATAAAAAATAAAAAATAAAAAAAAACCAAGCACTTTAGACAAGTTTTCAGTTGGAACTGCATGTTATTTTAACTAGTTTAATGTGTGTGTGTGTTTAAACCAATTTGTAACATTTGAATAAATGTTTTGTGGATGTTTTCACTTAACACAATTTAATTTCTTGGTGTGGATGTGTTGTTTTTGCAGTACTTACTAGAGATGAAAAGTTTAATTTTACCTCCGGAACACATTCTGAAGCGAGGAGATAGTGAAGCAATTGCCTATGCTTTCTTTCATCTGCAGCACTGGAAACGGATAGAAGGTGCTCTGAATCTCTTGCAGTGTACATGGGAAGGCAGTAAGTATTCTTTGCCAGATGTAATGCTAATCTCTCTCTTAATGTTCATTGCATCCACATGCAGTCTTTTCAGATGAGATTGTGTGAGTTTCAGAAGGACTTGGATTGGTTTCAAATGATCTCTGTGGCATTATATCTGGTAGAAGAAATAATTTAATATGTATGGATGCCACATTGGGAAAAGCAGAATGAGGAACTATTAGGGTATTTTGCTAAAATTGAGTATTTGTAGTGAGAGAAAATGAAAATGTATGCCTTTTAGTTTATATGCTTTTTAAATGTGGTTAAGTTTTATTGTTGCTTTAGTTGTTTCGTTTGGTTTAGTTTTTGTGATGAGGTGAGAGAGGTTGAAATCAAAGCCTTAGTTATCCTAATAGCATATGCTATATCACTGAGCTGTATACCCAGCCCTGTTCTAATACTAAAAACAAACAAACAACAACAACAACAACAACAAACAAAAAGAAAAAAACCTGGTTGATGAGCAGGAGAAATGGCTCAGTTAGAGCACTTGTTGCTTTCTGAGAGTCCCTGAGTTTGGTTCTCAGCATCCACATGGTGACACACAACCTCCCGAACTCCAGTTCTAGGAGATCATTGTCCTCTTCTGACTTCCAATGGCACCAGACACACAACTGATGCACACATATACAGCAGGCAAAGCATTCATTCACAGAAAATTAAATAAATTTTAAAATATAAGAAATGGTCTGGGTTTTTGTCGTTGTTGTTGTTTTGTTTTCAGATGTGTTCTAGCAACTGTTCTGGTTTGTTTTCTGTCACTGTGATAAACAGTATGGCCAATAGCAGCTTCCATTTTACAGTTTACGGTCCATCATTGAGGGAAGCCAAGGCAGAAACCCAAGGCAGGAGCTTCATGCAGAAACCAAAGGAAGAGGAACGTTTTATTTGCTTGCTTTCTCTGGCTCGCTCAGTTTGCTTTACTACACAGCACAGACCCGCCTGCCCAGGGGTGACACCATCCACAGTGGGCTGGGCCCGCCTACATCAGTTAGCAGTTGTGACACTGTCCTATAGAACATGCCCACTGGCCAATCTGGTGGAAGCAATTCCTCAGTTGAAGTTCTCTCTTCTCAGGTGACTCTGGTTTGTGTCAAGTTGACAATAAAAGCTAGTCAGTGTAGCAACTCTCTTCATTCTCTCTCCCTCTCCCTCAGTGTCTCACATGGTTCAGGCAGGCCCTAAGCTCACTATATAGCTGATGCTGGTCTTAAATTTCTGACTCCTGCTTCCACCTTCCAAGTACTAGAACTGTAAGCCTGTATCACCACACCTACCTTCAGTTTGTAACTGTGGTGAAACTTTCATTACATAAAATTTACCACTATAGCTGTTCTGTATCCAGTTCAGTAGTATTGTATATGGTCACATTGTTGAGCACCTGTCATCAGCATCCATTTCCAGAATCTTTTCATCTTCCCAAACTGAAATCACATAATAATCTTTTCTTTTTAAGATTTTATTTAATTTTATTTTATATGCATTGGTGTTTTGTCTGCATTCATGTCTGGGTAAGGGTGTTAGATTCTTGGAACTGGAGTTACACACAGTTGTGAGCTGCCATGTGGGTGCTGGGAATTGAACCTGGGTCCTCTGAAAGAGCAGCCAGTGCTCCTAACCACTGGGCTTTCTCCAGCCCACACATAATTATCTTCATCCTCACCTTTCCAGCCACTTTGAGTGTTCATAGCTCTGACTCATGAATTTAGTACTTCATATAGTGCAGTTGCACAGTAGTTATCCTTTTGGATCTCTCTTATTTAGCATAATATTGACAGTGCTCATCTGTGTTGTAGTATGTGTCAGTATTTTGCTACGTTTTTGCTGGGGCTTTGCTTTGTCTTGGTTTTCTCTGTTGAGACAGTCTCACTCTGGCTGGCCTACCACTTACTGTGTAGCTGCCCCTGCCCCTTTCTTTTCTTTGAGACAGGATCTCACAGTTGCTCTGGCTGGTCTAGAACTTCATTCTTTGTCTAAAATGTGTTTCTTTGCATTGTAACAGACAAAGAAAGTAGCTAATTTTATTGCTGTACTTTTTTTCCTTTTGACCATACATTGTCATCCAATGATATCTAGAAACCTTAGGTGTGGTAAAATAACCAACATTGTGCACAGAAGACAAAGCACTTTATGAAAACTACACATATAAAGCTATGGTCATAACCAAAAACCATTGTCTAGATGTGAGATGCTAGTGAAGAACCTTCCTTTGCCCTTCTTCCTTTCCTTCTTTACCACTCTAGTGAACAGTGCTAGCTACCTGAGGTAGACTACTAAAGGTCACTCCCAGAAGACAGTTCTTCTGATTGCTCTACGAGAACTCTATTATATATTTTTAATGGAAGCACTCAACATCTGTCAGATACCACTCAAATCGTTCACTTCAGGTAGAATCCAGCTTCATCATATGTCCATCTCTGTCTAGTGTCTTCATAATTCTGCAGTTTTGTTTTGTTAGTTGCTATGACTAAAAGAAGTAGCATGATAGGAATCAGTGTGGAGCAGGAAATGATGGTGGTGGTGTCTGATCTAGTCCCAAGGTAGAGAAATTGTGCAGTGTCCAAGAGGTTCCTAAATATATTTCATTAGTGAGAAATGTTTTGAGATGTCTGTCTTTATGTTGTCATTAAGGTCAGCACTGAACTGGAGCTTTTGCAGTCTTACTACTTTGGCCTCCTGAGTAGTTGACACTACAGGTTCAAACACCACAGCCTGTTGAAATTATGTTTACTTTAAAAGGAAGTATGAATTAAACTTTTCAATTTATGTATATTTTTTCAAATTTCTGAGTTCTTTTTTTTTTTGTTTTTTGTTTTGTTTTGTTTTCGAGACAGGGTTTCTCTGTGTAGTTTTGGTACCTGTCCTGGATCTCGCTCTGTAGACCAGGCTGGCCTCGAACTCACAGAGATGCGCCTGCCTCTGCCTCCCGAGTGCCGGGATTAAACGCGTGTGCTACCACTGCCTGGCACACATTTCTGAGTTCTTAGAACATAGTCTTTTAAAGTTGTTTGGACCTACTAATTAGTAAGCCATATTTATGAAGGCCTCAATGTAGAATACGAGCTTAGTGTGCTTGAGGGCCTGCATTCCATAACCACTACCACCACCATCATCAGTAAGACATGAGGACATCATTATCTGTGAACCAAGAGTTTGGAAATCTCTGTATAACCACTTATTAACAACAATCATACACTGTGCTTGACACTGACAGTAGAAAACTAAATCAAATTGAAATTTTGCAATTGAATAGTTGAATGCCTTTGAGTGGTTAGGCTTCTTCCAGTTGATTATAAGGTCTTCAGAGCCAGGGACTTTCTCATTCATTTCATATAAGTCTCTACTGCCTGGTATTCTGCTTAGCCCTTGAGGGGTTTTCACCAAGTATATAACTTATGCTGCATTTCATGCATCTTGATGAATGATTTCCTTCCTTATGTTAGCACTGATTGTCGAATGACATTGGACAGATAATGACTTTCATGATCC
The DNA here is from genome assembly GCA_902168425.1 of Peromyscus attwateri. Classification (NCBI taxonomy): domain Eukaryota; kingdom Metazoa; phylum Chordata; class Mammalia; order Rodentia; family Cricetidae; genus Peromyscus; species Peromyscus attwateri. The sequence goes on along the minus strand of CABHPP010147599.1, from coordinate 80,272 downwards.
CTGAACCAGATTTGAATAGTCTTTCTTTTTTTTTAATTTATTTGATGTGTGTGGGTATATGACTGTGCATTCTTATAGAAGACTTTTGTGAGCCTCATAGGTAGAGTACTAAGCCAGCAAGAACTCTTTTAGCTTGAAAGCCACAAGTATACACATTCCTCTGTCTTAAAGATTCCTATAGAAGCAGAATTTATACTTGTGGAGTTAAGTCCATGATTGTGATGAGGAGACTGAGGAAAGAAGACCTCTCAGCCAGTGTTATCTTCTAGCATTCATTCCATTTAGACTGAGACTAGACCACTCACTGTTCTCTTAGTAAATCTTATTCTTTCCTCATGCATTCTTCCCCCATATGTTCTTTTGTTCACTTTATTCCATCTAAAATGTCTCTCCAGAAAAGAAGATAAAATGCTTTGTGAAAAAATTATAAAAATATGTCTGCAGACTAGGTTTGATTTATAGCATAGATGAGTGAGATAAGATTGAATGCTAATGTCTTTTTCCTCTCAGCTTTTAGAATGATTCCATACCCGTTAGAAAAAGGACATCTGTTTTACCCTTACCCCAGCTGCACAGAGACTGCTGACAGAGAGCTGTTGCCTAGTAAGTAAATGCTTCGTTTTCTTCAGCTTGCAACTACTTAATTTAGATTATTTTTAGACTGGCTTCTGTCTTAGTCACCTTTTTGTTTGTTCGGTTCATTTGTGTGTGTGTGTGTGTGTGTGTGTGTGTGTGTGTGTGTGTGTGTGTTTGGGGGTTGTTTTGTTGTTGTTGTTTGTCTGCTTGTTTTCTTAGAGACAGGGTCTCACTATGTATCCCTGACCTGGAAATCCCTAGGTAGACCACAGAAGCCTCGAACTCACAGAGATCTCCCCGCCTCTGAGTGCTGGGATTAAAGGTGGGAGTGCCCTCACAGTCGCCTTTTTGTTACTGTAGTGAGACACGTGACACAGGGTTTGTGAAGAAAGATGACTGAGCTTGGCTTTTAGAGGTTCCGAGTAGACAGGGCAGAGCTCAGGCTCTGAGTAGGGGCTGCCCCTTGGCTGATCAGCCAGTGAAGTACATAGCAAGGGCAGGAGCATGCATGCAAATAAGCAAGTGACTCTTTCTTGAACCAGAAAGAGGGAGGGAGAGAAAGAAAGAGAGGCCAGCTTGCTTCCCACAGTCCCTTCTGTTGGCTCAGGGTCCTCCTGCCAGACCCCTCTCTCCTCCTATTGCCACCTGAGGGACCAAATTTCTAACACATGGATTTTTGAAAGGACATGAACAATAGTGTTTTCTATCTTAATTTTTTTCATTTTATTTTTATTTATGTGTCTGTGTATGGACACGTTGGTATACAGGTACCCACAGAAGCTAGAAAAGGATGCTGGAGTATAGGAAGTTGAAAGCTGCCTGATTTGGCTGCTGTGAACTCAGGCCCTCTGCAAGAGCAGCAAACACTCAGAACTGCTGACCCATCTCTTCAGCTTCTGAGAGAGAGAGAGAGAGAGAGAGAGAGAGAGAGAGAGAGAGAGAGAGTGTGTGTGTGTACACACTGTTGTATGCATTTGCATGTGGAGGCCAGAGGGCAACACTGGGTGTTCTCCTTGATGGCTTTCCATCTTATGTTTTTCAACAAGGTCTTTCACTAAATCTGGAGCTCAGGCTACCTGGCCCGTGAGCACCACAGATCCGCCTGACTGTGACTTCCTAGCTCTAGAATTACAGGCAGGTGGCATTTGGGTTTTTCTGTGGGTGCTGGGACCCTGAACTCAGGTGCTCATGCTTGCACAGCAATCATTTTACTAAGCTCTCTCACCAGCCCCACAGCTCTTGTATTTTATTTAAATGTTCATGCCTAGTCCAGTTAGCTGTACACTAGAAACTAGATCAGGTTATTTGAATAGAATTGCCAGGGGCCCTGAAATTTCTTTCTCTGTCTCACAAAAGAGACTAAGAGTCATCATTTCTAAGTAACCAAAGGAGTCCTTCACAAGGCTGAAATTACAAGGGGGACAGTAGGGTAGGACCAAGTGGACACAAAATCTTCTAAGGAGCTGATGGGAAGAAAGTGAGTGAAGATTTAGAGGAGGAGCAGTCAGAGACAAGAACTAGATATCCTAGTAACTAAAGGAGAAGAAACTTCCCAGTGAGGAGGAGTAGCTGAGATACCAGGAACGGCAATTACTGAGAAGAATCTATTGACTTTGGCAATCAGGAGGTCATTAGTGAGAGAAATTGCATTTGCCTGCGTAGAGTGAGGTTAACTATTATTTTTTCTAGCTATTATTTTTCCATTTAAAAAGGAACAGAGATTTTTTTTGACTTTATTTATTTATTTTTTAAATTACACTCATGATATTCATTAATTACACTCATGATATTAATCACATTTGTGGTATTCATAGATTACATTCACAGTATTCATTCAATTATATAATATATATATATATTAATTTTAAATGCTGAATGTCATTTATTTAAGGGGGGAGGAGGTCTTAAATACAGGCTTACAGCACAATGGGAGGACCCCGGAGGGCAGAAGTTCGCTACTGATGTTTTACAATCTTGCTTCTAATCTGTTAACACCCATTATTCAGGGTACCAGGCAAGGAACTTCCCTTAAGCATTCAGGAGGGTGGAACCTGGCAGGGAATTAGCATAGGGAGAATATCAAGGTCAAGGTCTGCAAGCAAGGCAACAGTTTCCCAAAACGGGGGCCAGGGACCTACAAGTCCCTCTTTTATTAAAAAATGAGCTTCTGATTTGGGTTGCGTGGGACGTCAGCAGGTCACCTTACCCATCATGGAGACGCCTGCCCAGGCCACACAGGTGCTCTGTCTTAGGTTGGTGAGTGCCCCCCAGGCATTACCCATCTCAGGAACAGAGATTTTTTAAGGCAAAGAAATCAATTTTTAAGTCAATCAATACACAAGTGTGTTGTACCTGGGCATGGGAGCAAATGCCTATAATCCTAGCCTTTGGGAGGCTGAGGAGTGAGGACTGTGAGTCTGAGACCAGTCTGGACTACAAATAGCAAGGCCTTGTCTCAAAAAATACAGTGAAATAATGAACATTTTTATTGTATTAGGATAATACATTTATACTAAAAGAATTAATATTTCTTTTTTTAATGATTTATTTTTATTTCATATGCATTGGTGTTTTGCCTACATGTATATCTGTATGAGGGCATTGGATCCTCTAGAACTGGAGTTACAGCAGCTGTGAGCTGCCATGTGGGTACTGGGAATTGAACCTGGGTCCTTTGGAAGAGCAGTCAGTGCTCTTAACCACTGAGACATCTCCCCAGCCTGCATATTAATATTTCTTATGTCAGAACCAGGAGCTACAAGATCACACAGTTAAAGGTTTTTAAATCTTAATTTATTTTTTATGTATATGGGTGTTTGCCTGCATATATCTTCATGCATGCCCAAAGGCCAGAAGAGGATGTCAGCTCCCCTGGAACTGGAATTATAGACAGTTGTGAGCTGCCATGTGAGTGCTGGGAATTAAACCTGGTTTCACTGGAAGAATAGCCAGTGCTCTTAACCACTGAGCCATCTCTCCAGCCCCCAGTCAGGTTTTTTGGTAAGCTTTCATTAAGTCTTTACCTCACACAGGGTACAAGCAAGCTCCAGGACAGACATAGAGGGATAAGCTGGAGGGTCTTGTTTGATTACAGTGTATGTTTTACAGTATATTTTTCTGTTTCTGACTGGTGGAATGAACACATTTTTAATAATGTGGAGTTCTAATACCCAGGAGTACTTAATGGTTTTTGTTTTTAATTCTTTTTCAGCCTTGATATGACTTACAGCTTTCTGGAATTCGCTTATAGACTCATAAGTGGGGACTTGAACTATTCCCCTAGTTCATATGGCTGCTTTGTCGTCTTTTATGGCTCCTGATAAATTGTTCTTTACAAGCCAGTGATGAAACTTGAACTTCCGTTCCAAGGGAGTTTCTGTACTAGTCAGTCATCCATTATAGTGATGTATTAGCCAGACATTGACTGACAAGTGAATCTACAGGAAGCAGTCCAAGAAGAAATAATTAGGTCTCTCCTACAATACAGAAGTCTCGTGTTTGAGGAAGTTTTCTTACTAAAGCTGTGCAGTCTTACTATTATAAAATGAAAATAATACTATCTCTCTTCAGGTTATTTCAACAATTAAATGAGAACTTTAAAAGCCATAAAGTGCTTTAGGGTTTAGGTAATATTAATTTTACTGTCTCATTCCCTGCCTCCTACCAGAGTTTGTGTCTCTTTGTTTGCTGGAAGAAGTCAATCTCTCATGGATGAGGGATAGGGCGGAAGGGATTGCTTGTAGCTTTTACCAAGTTCAGTGCTGTTGTGCTTTTACATGAAATATGGCTTGAGGCTCTGGAAATCTGAATTTTTTAAATGAATTTAGTTTTTCATATATACTTTCTGAGTATAATAAAGATATATAAAATATTATAGCTATTGAAGGAAACGGGTATAACCTTCTCTATTAATAGTTATGTTTTTAAAAATTGAAATTTATAGCCGACCTTGGTTCAGCATGGAATTAGTCATTCCTTACTGCTGCAGGATATTACATCAGGAATTCCTGGGTTGGTGTCCTAGCAGTCAACTTCCTGACTAATGAAGTCTTCACATAGCTCTCAGTTTTAAAGGAATTTATTGAGCACCTACTGTGCATTGGACACTCTAATAGGCTTAGCTCTAGATTCTTGTTATCCAAGTACTTGGACTAATATATAAGTACTTGAATAGAATTGGTAATGAGATCTCAAACACTAGAAAAATAACACCCAGGTGTATAAATGTGATAAAATAAGGCAAAGAACTTCATTTACAGCCAGAGCCTTGGCTTCCTAGCTCTGTTTTCATAGCACTCGGTGAAGTGTCACACATGGGACGTAGTAATAACTGAGTACAAGTAGTAAGCAGTGATTCTGGGAAATCCCCCAAGACATGTCCATCTCTTTATGTCTACACTGCTTGCTGAGCTTCAAAGAATGAGAATTAATAACACCTCACATTTATTAAGTGCTTACACTGTTCATCATAACAACTCCATGGCAACTTCTATAGGGTTTAGTGTACAGCTAATAAGTGACAAAGCTCTTTTTCAAAACCACCTCAGCATGACTTTAGAGTTCCTGTTCTTTCCCACGATGCCATCCTGTTCCCAGACCCCAGTTCGGTCATCTGACTATACAAATGCACTGAATAGCTCTCTCTTGCCTTTGTTTTTGTTACTTTTTAACCCTATTTTTAATTTTCAAAGCTAGGTTTAATTTAAAAATATTAAAACTGGTTTGTGCTGAAATAAAACTCACTCTTACCAATTTTCCCTTGCAGCTTTTCATCATGTTTCTGTTTATCCAAAAAAGGAGCTTCCTTTCTTCATCCACTTTACAGCAGGACTCTGTTCTTCTACAGCAATGATAGCGTTTCTCACACACCAGTTTCCTGAAGTCATGGGTGTTTTTGCTAAAGCTGTGAGTATGATCTCCAGGACTTGTGTGGAGTATTTATAAAACTGCACAGGAAAGCGGCTCTGATCTGTCTGTGCTAGACCACACGAGCAGTGAAAGATACTTGGAAACAGCAAGAACTGCTTTGTAAAGCTTCTACCATAAATATGTCAAACATGAATTCTGGTGATGTGAACTTACTTCTGTTGCTCAAAAGTTAAAAATACAATGCTATAACATTATAAAGTTGGCCTTTGTAATTACTTTTGGTGATTAAGACAGCATTCCTTACCAACTAAAGAACAATCCAATTTTTCTTTATCTTTAGTGTATTTTCTTGTCCTGGCTGTCTTGGCACTCACTCTGTAGACCAGGCTGGCCTCAAATTCAGAGAGCCTGCCTCTGCCTCCTGAGTGCTGGAATTTAAGGCATGTCTGGCTGATGATTGATATTAAAATGATAACTTTTCATTCCTCTACACAGATATATTTACTAATATCACCAAAAATAATTTTCTTTTAATAATTTTCATTTAAAAATGCATATTTCTTGGGGATTGGCAAGGATGGTTCATCAGGTAAAGGACTTGTTACTATCTAAGCACTCCAAGGTAGAACCCACATAGAGGTAGGAGAAGAGAACCAAGTCTACAGAGTTGTCCTCTGCCCTTCATACACATCATGACACATGTGCCTCCCCCATGGTGCAAGCACAATAATAGTAAATGAAGCATGAACAAATAAATAAAAATGTATATCCCTTTTACAGCCTAGCATATTTACCAAATAATGGGTTAGAACGCAAAAGAAAGTGTTGTTTTATTATATTCCCAAACATAAAAACATGCACTGAGAACAATAGAAGAACCAATTTACTTGGTAATATATTTACTATATCTATGTGCTTCCATTATAACTACTGTTTTTCTATAGCTTCTTTTCCTGCCATAAATATAGTTTATTTTAGCCAACAGTGGTGGCACAGGCACTTAATTCTAGCACTCATGAGGCAGAGGCAGGCAGATCTTTGTGATTTCGAAGCCAGCCTGGTCTACAGAGCAAGTTCCAGGACAGCCAGGGCTACACAGAGAAACTGTCTTGAAGGAAAAAAAAAGTTTATTTTGTGCCTTACAGATTAGTTAGCTCTTATGGCACCTGTGCTACAGATATAGTTTCCCCCTTTTCCCTGAAAGTCCACTGTGTAATGTGTTAAAATGCCACCGTCTATAAGACTAGGAGTCTGATATGCATTTGATTTTGAGTCATGCTCCGAAATGAATGACTTCCCACTGCTGTTCAGGGAGTGTAGATGTGTGAGTTGCAGACTGACTGTTCCATTACCTCTTAGTGTAGAAAGGCAGCTTAGTAATGAATTTTACTGTTGATTACAGTGATGCTGATGGGAATGAGTACATCTCAAACTGACATGCCTCACTATGTGAGGAGCATGGAAGACATGGGCCAGAAAGGGATTCCTGTCCACTTAAAAGCTAGAAGAGAAGAAGAAAAAAAAGTGGGGGAGGCCCTTAATCCATGTATTTCAAAGATACAGACAAGCAGTGAGAGATGGATCCTGAGTGTTTCTCAAGGCAATGGAGTAGGAAGGAAGAGAAATAGGGCAGGAGAGCAAGGGGAGAGATCTGGAATCTGGAATAGAGATGTAGCAACCAACAGTGTATTTCCTGAAGTTCTGGCTAAAATGTCTGTGGAGTGTACTGTAGTCTCTATCCATCAGTGTTCATAGAGTAACTTCCCTTGTTGAAGAGGTCGCCAATGGCACCAGAAGAGCCTTAAGGTTACATAGTGCAATTTCCTTAGCACTCTTAGCAGAGACTTGAGAATGAAGAATTACATATTTTAAAGTAGATGTTTTTCTTTTTTTTTTTGACCCAAAGTTACTAATATATTATTATTCTAGTTGCTGAACAATAAACATTTATATACTATATTATATTTGTATAGTTGGTATATATAATATTTAAGAAGTTTCTGAGAGTGCACTTTTACAGCCACATTTTATCCCTATGGCTCTTACATGTGTATTTTAAATTTCTAAAAGCCACATACTTACTGATGAAACCTGCACATCAGTATGTGGCATGCAGTTATTCCAAAGACAGGCCCTGTGTAAAAGCTAATGGAAAATGATTGTGAATAGGCAGTCTGCCCTTTTACAATGCTTAAATACCTTGACAGTAGACATACAGAAAAGAACTAGAGGCTTCTATTATAGTTCTTCACTATAGCAGGCTTTCTTCGACTGCCAGCCCCCAAATCATGACACAGAGATTATTAATTATAACTGCTTGGTCTCAACTTAGGCTTGTTTCTAGCTAGCTTTTTTTTTAAAAAAAAAAAAAAAACTTAATCCATTTCTGTTAATCTATGTGTTGCCCTGAGGCTCATTTACCTCATCTACTGTACTGTCCATCCTGCTTTCCTACTTCCTCTATGTCTAGTTGGCTGCCCTCTCCCCCACTCCCTCATCCCCCTCACTCAACCCCCCCACCCTACCCCACCCCTGATGGCTGGCTCCCCTTTTCTATCTGCCTGCTAGCCCCGCCTATCCCTCCTCTGCCTAGCTATTGGCTAGTCAGCTTTTTATTAGACCAATCAGGTGCCTTAAGCAAGTAAGAGGAAACAGCAACACATCTCTACATAATTAAACAAGTATTCTACTCCACAACACATCACCACTTCATAAAGTATGGTCTGTGCACTAGAAACACCACCCTCCTCTAGGAGCTTGTTAAAAATGTACCGCTTCAGGCTTTGCTGCAGACCTCCTGAATCAGAGTCTGCATCTTAACAGGTTATCCTACATGCATAGTTAAAGCTTGAGAAGCCCTGTTCTACCCTGTACCCAATATGAGGGATTTGGAACACCAGGCTAGCAGGCTGCCTTATCAGGGTAGAGAAGGGGCAGTATGACAGAGTGGTTATGAGCAACATTCTGGAACCAAACTGCTTTGCTCTGATCCGAGCCCTGACACTTAACTATCTATGCAACCTCATATAAGTTATGTTATCTTCTCTACCCTTAGTTGTAAAGTGAAGAATAGTACTACATAGGTTTGTTGGGGGTAAAAGAGTTTACTATCTATCAAGTATTTAGAACTCTGTTTGTCCACAGTGAGAAGTAAGTGGATCGTATTCCTCCCATTGTCACCATTGTCACCATTGTCACCACAGTGACAGTGTGGCTGCAGTGGAAGAGCCTACATCCTTACATTTGGAGGATAGTAACAAGCTCAAATGAGTTTTCTCACAGTAATTGAAGTATAAATGATAGTTGGATGTCATTTAAATAATTAAAATATGCAATTGATACATTGTGTGTGTGAACCACAAAAAGAAGAAAAATGTTTCCACTTCCTGGTACTGGCAAACTGCTTTGTAGAACAGAATGTTTTGGCAAGTTGTAAACTGTGTAAGGATTTTTCAGTTAGATCAGATCTATAATGACAATATAAAGTAGAAACTGATGAAATATACTTGTCCTACTTCTTAGTAAGGCAAAGCCACTTAAGAAAACTTAGGAAATTCTTATCTCTTCATCTTCCTACCCCATTTCTGCCCCCCCTTTTGTTGTTTTTAGAGATTGGTCTCACCTTGTTGCCAGGGTGGGTCACAAACTCATGGGCTCAAGTGATCCTCAACCTTAGCCTTCAGAATATCCCGGACTATAGGCATGTGTTACCATGTCTGACTAAATCTCAAATTTTTTTTGTTGTTACCATTTTATCTTATTTCTCTAGTCTCTTTTTGTATTAGGCCATATGCTAAAGCAAATTCTATTTGAATATCTTAAAATATGTTTATTACAAAAATGTGTTTTTATAATGCCAGGCACTGAGATTAATGATTTGGGGTATTTTATGTTTGAGGCAAAGTCTTGTGTATGCCAGGTGTTCTGGAACTCACTATCTAGTTAAGGATGACCTTGAATTCTTAGGGCTTTGAGCATGGTAAACTAGCTCTCCACAAACTGAGCTACATCCCCAGCCCTAAGATTAATGATTTTTAAAATTCTCACTGTGTATCAAATGTAAAGAAATGGAAGAGAATGAACGAGTTAGAATGACTGTTGGTTTTAGCACCCTCTCCCCTTTTTCGTTCTATAAAGCTATGTGGAATCACACTTAGTTTTAAGCAAGTCAGGCTATTTTTCTCCAGACTAAGATGAAAACCTCATCTGACATTATGCACAGAGCAATGAAAAGGTTGCATAAATCCCTGAAGATGTGGAATGTACTGATACCAGAGCTGATATTCTCCAAGGCCAGGATTCCTGAAAAAGGAAAAATTGCTTTTAAGTGGTAGGTCATTTTCTCACCTGCTTTGAAGCCTGCTGGGTTAAATATGAGGGTTCAAAGAAAGGGTAGCCAGCAAACCAGCTCTGGGAATCTGATTCTGCTTATCTGAAAGGAGTGTCTCTTTAAGAGCAGCACTACCCTCTCCTTAGCGAGCTGGTCTTCACCCACTCTGGCCCCTTTCCGGGCTGCAGAAAGCTTTCTTCTTAGCAAGGCTTGGAGGCTGTTATCACAAAAGACTTAAAGATGCTCTGCGGGGATTTCACTAGCTTACTGATGAATTCAGGCTTGAAGCTGTGGCTCTGTGCTTTGCATCAAGAAATGTGTTTGAGTGCCAAAGTCCGTCATTGACTTTTAACTAAATAGGACAGTCACTGTGATGTTGGCAGAAAAGGTATTAGGGTTAAGGCAAGAATAAAAAAGAGTACCAAATAAATTGTTTTACTCTGTTGAGTTTTGCTGAGAGCACACTGTAGCTGTGCTGGGGTGGGAACAGGCCTTGTCTCCACATACTTCCACTAATCTTTATGTGGGAAAATACTGTTGGATGTACCAGTGATGAATTTCAGAGGAACTCATAATTGGCTGGCTCCACTGTAGCCAAGGCCTTATAATCTGCTTGATTAATTCTTTAAGGACTACATTAGCCAAGTTGCATGATTTCCAAAGATATAGAAGGTCAGTTCTTACACTAACAAAGGACCTCTACACAAAATGCCTCACTGGGGATTCTTCCTAAAAATAATTAAAATTTTTCTTCCAAAATTACGTTTTAAAAAATAATAAGCACATATAAATGCCAAATATCTTTTACTGAATAGTGAAAGAACTTTGGAGAAGGTTTATCTACTATCTCTCATTATTTTCCCCCAAGGGGCAAAGATCAGTTTAAAAACTAGGAAGTTGTTAAACAATTATAACCATATTAGTATATAAAATAAAAAAGATATATGACTATTTTGAAAGGTTCTTTTTTTTTAAATCATCATAATTGGTAAATGTGAAAGTTGTTAATAGGTGAAAGAATATTTCCGATATTCTCCATTTGACCTAAACTTATAATTCCTCTTTGCTTAATAGATAGGATTGCATTCAGAATGGTGATTGACAGCTGGGGTTATGGCTCAGTTAGTCAGAGTGCTTGCCTACAATAAACAAAGCCCTAGATTTGACCCTGGGAGGTAGAGGCCGAAGGACAGGAAGTTCAAGGTCATCATTAGCTATAGACCAAGTTTGAGGCCAGCCTGGGCTCCATGAGACCCTACATTAAAAAAATGAAACCGACAAAGTAAGTTTCTTCACTTCTTTGCAAATTAGTCTCTAAATATTTTAAACTTATATTCCTGCAAAATAGTGTTCTGTAATCATACTATTTCTACAGTAATGCAGCTGAGGCATTTCCCAGAAACTCTAAAGGTAACACAGTGAACCTATGGTATGACAGGTCAATTTTTTTTTTAATTTTAAAGATTTTTTTGTATTTATTTATTTATCTATTTACTCATTTATTTATATTGTTTTTACACTCCAACTGCAGTTTCCCTCTCTCCTTTTTCCTCCCAGTCCCTTCCCCCACCCTCCACTCCCATTTATTACTCCTCCTCCTTTCTCTTCAGAAAAGGGCAGGCCTCCCATGGATATCAACCAGCCATAATATGTCAGGTTGCAGTGAGACTAGGCACCTCTATTAAGGCTAGATGAGGCAAACTGGTAGAAGGAAAGAGTCCCAAAAGCAGACAAAAGAGTCAGATACAGCCCCTGCTCCCACTGTTAGGAGTCCCACAAGAGGACCAAGCTACGCAACTGTAACATACATACAGAGTGCCTAGGTCAGTCCCATGCGGGCTCCCTGATTGTCAGTTCAGTCTCTGTGAGCCTCTATGAGTCCAGGTTAGTTGATTCTGTGGGTTTTCTTGTGGTGTCCTTGACCCCTCTAGCTCCTATAATCTTTTCTTCCCCTCTACTACAGGATTCCTTGAGATCCACCTAATGCTTGGCTGTGGGTCTCTGCATCTGTTTCCATGAGTAGCTGGACGAAGTCTCTTTGATGACAATTACCACTCTATGAGTATAGCAGAATATTGTTAGACATCATTACATTGTTGTTTGTTTGTTTGTTTGTTTTGTTTTTGTTTTTGTTTTTGGCCAGTCATGTTTGGTTCTGTCCTAGGTCTCTGAGCCCTCTGGGTCCTGGTGCTCCAGGCAGTGTCAGGGGTGGCTCCCTTTCATGGCATGGGTCTCAGTCTGGACCAGTTATTGGATGGCCACTCCTACAATCTCTGTGCCACCTTTACCCCAGCATATCTTGTAAGCAGGACAAATTGTAGGTTGAAGGTTATGTGGCTGGGTTGGTTTCCCAATCCCTTCACTGGAGTTTTGCCTGGTCACAGGAGATGGCCAGTTCAGGTTCCGTATCCCCCATTGGTAGGAGTCTTAGCTAGGGTCACCCTCATAGATTCCTGAGAGTTTCCATTGCACTAGGTTTCTAGCTCATCCCAGAGATGCTCTCCCCAACTCCAATTGGCTCTCTCAGTACTCTCTCCCTCCCTCCTCCACCTAAATATTTATTTTTATTATTTTATATTATGTGTGTGTGTGTGTGTGTGTGTGTGTGTGTGTGTGTGTCTGTGTCTGTGTCTGATTATGGGTATGTGTATGTGCACATGACTGCAGGTGCCTACCTCCATAGGCATCAGATCCCCTGTAGCTAGAGTTACATGTGGCTATAAGCCACCTGATGTAGGTGCTGGGAATTGAACTTGGTTCTCTGTGAGAGCTGTATATGTTCTTAACTGCTAAGTCATTTCTCCAGCCCCAGATCAAAAATTTTAAATGTTTACAGTTTTATTTCTTTGTTACTGCTTCAGGTCTTTATTTGGATAGTCTGATATCCACTCCTTCCCTCCCTTCCTTTCTCCTTCCCCCCTCTTCCTTCCCTTCCTTTCTTCCTGTGATTCTGAGAGCCAGTTCCTGTGCATTGTAGGTAATTCTCTACCACTAAGCTATAGCTCTAGTTCTGTGATCTTTTAGCAAAACAAAAAGATGCTGTCTGCTTCCTGTAAGGCATTTCATATGCTTCATTCTCATTGTTTTCCCTCAGATATGTCCAGATTGAGGGGTTGGGGAAATGGCTCAATTGGTAAAGAGTTGATGCTTAAGTATGTTGATCTGAGTTTGGATCTGTACCCATGTTTTTTAAAAAAGGCAGGCACAGGGGTACAGCTACAGTTGTGTACTGGGGAGGCAGAGACAGGAAGCTTCCTGGAGCTCAATGGCAGCTAGCCTAGCTCCAGATTCAGTGAGGAGACCCTTTCTTAAAAGATAAAGTGGAGTGTAGTTGGAAGTTTTCCTGTGTCCTGCCCAGTCCACAGCCTCTGAGACCCAAGTAAACACACAGAGGCTTATATTAACTACAAACTCTATGGCCATTAGCTTTATTACTGACTAACTCATACACTTAAATTAACCCATAATTCTTATTTATGTTTAGCCACATGGCTTGGTACCTTTTCTCAGTTCTGCCTTGTCATCTTGCTTCCTCTGTGTATGGCTGGTGACTTCTGACTCACCCTTCCTCTTCCCAGAATTCCCCTTGTCTGCTTAACCCACCTATACTTCCTGCCTGGCTACTGGCCAATCAGCATTTTATTTATCAACCAATCAGAGCAACACATTCACAGCATACAGACCGACATCCCACAGCAGTGGAGAGCAACTGAGGAAGGCACCTGACATTGACCTCTGACCCCTGTATGTACAGGCACAGACACACACATGCATCACACACAAATAAATAAATAAATATCCAGACTTAGATGTTCATGAAATTTCAAGGTTTTTTTTTCCCCCCACATTTTTCAAGTACTGAAATCTTTCAAGGTGGGAAAAAAAAGAATAACAGAATAATGTGACACTGCCAGATCACTGCCTCAGAGCTTGACTTGAAGCTTATGGAAAGCACCCCTCTTTTTCTTTACATATGCCAGAGATTCTCAAAAGCTCTCCCTGAATATTTTTGGCAGTATATTTAATCACTTTCTTAATCAAAATAAGTCTCAGTACCAAAGTTTAGGACATCCTATCACTATTACTGATGTATTTACAGCTTAATTGGTTGTGTGTGGGTACATGGACTTCTCAGCAGTCTTGGAAGACTTGTGCTTAGATGTTAATATGAACTGCGCATCCCACACTCATCATAATGTTTAAATTGGAATCCAGCAACTTCTTTGTTGCTTTTGAAATGGAAATGGTTTTTGTCTTGTAGATGCATTAAAGTTCCTTAAATGGAGAGAATAGTGGGATACAAAAGAAAATTATAATTC
>CABHPP010147599.1:31250-61391 GCA_902168425.1 Peromyscus attwateri | reverse complement strand
CCTCCCGAGTGCTGGGATTAAAGGCGTGCGCCACCAACGCCCTTCTTTTTTTTTTTTTTTAAAGATTTGTTTATTTATTATATATACACAGTATTCTGCCTGTATGTATGCCTGCACGCCAGAAGAGGGCACCAGGTCTCATTATAGATGGTTATGAGCCACCATGTGGGTGCTGGGAATTGAACTCAGGACCTCTGGAAAAGCAGCCAGTATTCTTAACCACTGAACCATCTCTCCGGCCGCTCTCATTTTATTTTATTTCATTTATTTTTCTCTGAGACAGGGTTTCTCTGTAGCTTTGGAGCTTGTCCTAGAACTCGCTCTGTCTGGCCTTGAACTCACAGAGATCCACTTATTTGCCTCCCAAGCACTAGGACTAAAGGTGTGCGCCACCAACGCCCTGCTCATCCTTTCATTTTAATTTGCTTTATTTCAGTTGCCTCCAAAACGACTGCAGAAGTCAATCTAGACTCACAAAGGCCCTCCTTTCTGAATCCATCTGACTAGAGTTCTTAAGTCCAGCAAGATACAGAAAGAAGTGTATTCTCTTTCAAAGATGGAACATGGAATATTTTCATCTTTATACCTTACTGCCTAAGTTCATAGTTTTATAAAGGTAATATTCAGTATAATATATATATGAATAGTTTAGAAATTAACACAAAATGAAGAGCTCAATGACACATTTAAGAAAAGTCTTACCTCCTAGTCACATAGTAACTGCCATAAAATCTCCTACCCCATATGTTTTCCTCTTTTATATTATCTCATTCCTAATAGGGACAGGTTAATAGTAGCTGAAGGACATCCCAGGTGAAAATGAAATCCTCTGATGTCATGGGAGCAGACTAGAATAGTGAGTTAGAACCAGTTCTGTGACTTCTGTTTATGTGGGAAAGAGGACAGGAGGCAATGCCCCTGCATCTCCCAGAGCTCACACACTTGCCACATATCTGTCTAACCCTGCAGCACTAACCATAGGCACATGCCGTACACATTTAAAAAACCAAACAGAAGGATATTGGGAAAAACAGGAAGTTCCTATTGTGTACTCTTCCAAGCTGAACACTGCTGTTCAACTCTGAATTCTTCCCAAGTCTGTCTTTATAGGAGGGATCTCCAAGATGGTTTGCTTTACAAGTGAAAATAGTTTTTTTTTTTAATTTTATTTATTTGTATTTTATGTACATTGGTGTTTTGTCTGCATGTATGTCTGTGTGTGAGTGTCAGATTCCCCGGCACTAGAGTTACAGACAATTGTGAGCTGCCATGTGGGTAATGGGAATTGAACCCAGGTCCTCTGGAAGAACAGCCAGTGTTGCTAACTGCTGAGCCATCTCTTCAGCCATGAATATAGTTCTTGTCTTTACTGTGCCACCTCAGTCAAGTAATATGCACTAGGCCAGGCGGTGGTAGCGCACGTCTTTAATCCCAGCACTTGGGAGGCAGAGCCAGGCGGATCTCTGTGAGTTCGAGGCCAGCCTGGTCTACAGAGTGAGATCCAGGACAGGAACCAAAACTAGACAGAGAAACCCTGTCTCGAAAAACCAAAAAAAAAAAAAAAAAGTAATAAGCACTAACTGGATCCCTGAGGTTATGACCTTACGTATTCATATTTTGACAGGGTCTCACTGTGTAGGCCAGGCTGACCTCAAATCCCAATCCTTTCCTCAGCCTTCTGAGTACTAGAATTACTGTGTACATATAAAATAGACACAGACCTGTGCCTACTGAGTTTATACAAGTCAGATACGTACTCAGTGAAAATGGAAACTGATTAAATGATGAAGTATGTGGAGTAGAAGAGTAGGCCCAAAAACTGTACTAGAGGGTTGAAGACTATGCTGAATTAACTCAGTGCTGTAGCAGATGAAAGGATATCAGATAATTTGAGTAATGACTTGAAGGCAGAAGATGGAAGCTTTGGAATTTCCTGGTGACTGTTACTTCTCTGGCAATTTCTCTAAACTTGCCAAACCTACTAAAGTAAGCAGAAATGGTCACTTTCTGAGTAGGTTAACAGAATGTCCATTTCTAGATAGAAAGTTAGAAGCATAATGGCAACTTCTATACAGAATCTTAATTCGTGACGTGAAGGTAAGAAGGCACACTCATCTTTCTGTGTGGTAGGGAGCCCATTCCCAACCATCCTTCACCTGCATTCCTATGACACTACTGACTGTGTCTGCTGGCTTTCGGTCTCTAGAAGACTGAACTCCAGCCCTTTGAACTCTGTGAAGCTACTCCTCACTCTCACAGCACTTGAACAAAGATAAGGAACATGGCTATTTAGCCTTTTTCTTGAACTTTTATCTTCTGGATGGCATTAAGAGAAACCATATCTCTGTTTCAGCCTCAAATTCCATATTGAATTTTTTAAAATTGCTTTTTGAGCAATAACTTTTCCCTTGTTGCTTAACCAGTCATGCAAGTTGAGGCTTCTGTCTCTAAGCTATTTTATAAAAGCTGCCCTGGGAGAACAGATGAAAAATAAGACAGTTAGATATTTTATGAGTATTGAAATCCCCTCCATTCAGAAATGTAAATAAAATAACCAGAACAAGCAATCAGCTTATGTCAGATTCCATGGGTTTACATTACATGGAGAAATTATAGTGCAACCTGAAACATGCTGCTTAATGAATTCATAGTGGTGTCACAATTGAATGTAAACCCCTGAGCTTTCCCTTTGTGAAGGGTTTCAGAAATCCCCTTTAATAAACTGCCCAGGAGAGGCGGGATGAAAAACTGAGATGACACTAACAAACACTATCGCTGTAAAGTCGCTGCCTCCCTTCCAGCACCCTCCCATGCCGGCTGAGTGAAGCAGAAACCTAAGATACTGCTCACCTTTGGGCTTATTCAAGGAGTAGTAAAGTCCATGTACTCAGCACCACACTGTATTTATGCGGTTTTTCCAAGTGGCACCAGGAAACTGGATAGAGGAGCAGGATCGCCCCTGTGCTGTTTGTGTTTGTAAGTTAGGGAAATTCTGTCAAGTACCACAGAAGCCTGATAAAAGCTGCTTTTACCTTCAACAAATCTAACCAACTGCAAGATCCAGTTGGAGACCACGGTCTCAGAATTTGTCCCCCTTTGGCTGTTGGTCCAGTGCCCTGTAGTTAAAACTGTCTTCTCGTTTATCAGTCGACTTGTTTTGTGGTCTCTAAAGTTCTTCTGAAGTTTCTCTCTGTCCACTGTGTCCTCAGATGTGATAGATCTGTGGCCACAAAGATGCAGTATACCAAATGGAATATGAGAGTCAGTCAAGTTTTAAGGTTTGGAGGGAAGGGAAGAAATGTATTTTCTATTGTAAATTACTTCTTTTTTACATTCTCATTCCTTATGCATTTGACTTGATTGATGTCAGGTTTTAGACCTAAAACTACATTAATGTATCATAGCTCTGAATATTTAGTATCATTTAATTAACCCAGAATGTCAAATGATCAGAATCTGTAGTTAACGATGCATAGCACTTTGGTGGATTTCACAGACACCCATTTCTTTGAGTCCTTGTATGTGTATCAGATGAACACATCCCAGTGCTCTCCCCTGGATGCCTTGGGAGTTCCCTGACATAGCTGTTGTGTGGCTCTTAGGGGACTCTGAACCGTTTGACACAGTCACCTCATAATAAAGCTCTGGTCTCAGCATTCTGATTTCTCTCTATTCCCCAATGTGTATAGTATGTACTTGCTTGAAAGTCCTCATATATTGCTTGTACATTCTTGCTTGTAAGCTTCAGCATACACCAGTTCCTTCAACATAAAATACCTTCCTCTGTCTGCCTTCCGCTGTTCATGCCTTATCTTATAAATATTCCAGCTCTCAAGTACCTCCTTTGGAAAACCATCTCTGATGACTCTCATTCACATTTCCTTTCATCTAAAACTTGTTTCCTTGTCTCTTAACTGTTTGTCTCTTTGTAACTGTTTCTGCATGTTGTCTCCCAACGACCATGATGCTAACAATGATGATTATTCTCTAACTCCTGTGCCTTTTCTATTCTACACAAACCTCTGAAGGCCTACTGGTGGTAGCCTTTTCAATGTCCTCAGGCCCTAGTGCACCTCCACTCCCTTTCCCTTCACGGTATAGTTGTATCCTAGAGAAACAAGGCATCTGTTGAGGGCTGTGCCTCCACATCAGCATGCAGGTCCTGTGATTAGGAAATGTGAGCCCTTTGATTTGTCCATCTTCTCATTCTTCTCAGATACCTTCAGGCTACACACACACACAGGAGACAGGAGTAGACCCAAAGACAGACTAGGAAAGTTCCACTGAAAGCCGACTTAGAGTCCTCTTCCTTTCTACACAAGACCTATGAAGCTGCTGTTGTCAGCAGCTCAGCAGACATACTCCTGCTCTGACTCTTTTCCAGGAGTCAGGGCTAGTTTAAGAAAAACCTCTTGTAGAAGCCATGACCTCGTACTTTTATCCCCTCCATCTGGTGTGCGGCCTCATGGGGCTGTGCTGCTATGCAGGAGGTGAGCAGTGGAATTCTTTAGATGATGACTTCTGAGCCCACATGTGGAGGCAGTTGGGGGGTGGGAAGCAGGAGAGCAGTGAGAGCCAAGATGGATGGACCAAAAACCAAGGTTTGCTGCAGAAGAAATCCTGACTATAGGTAGGTGTTCTTTCCCTAGCTCAAGCAGGGGCCCAGCTCAGAGAGCTGTAATGTTGCAGCCCATGATTGATGAACACTGTGTTTCTGCAGCTTCCTTTCTGACTCTCAGTTGGGGTACACCAGTGGGATACATAGGGTATGTGAGGGCTTCCTTGTCTCTAGCCAAGTGTACGCCAATGTGGACAGGGAGGGGCCGGCTGTGCTGCCTTTCTCCTGTCTTCCAGTAAACTGAGGCCCCAGTTTTGAGTAAGGGCAGAGGAGGAATTGAGAGGAGCACATTTTTGACTAAATGAAATTTGCTGACTGCCTCATCTTAGAGATTTCTCTCTGCATCATAGATACAGAGATACCTTTGTCTTAGGTGTGTCCAGCCTGCAGCCCATAAGCCACATGGATCTGCACATAGCAAAGAATAACTATGAATGCAGCCCAATATAAAATTATAATTATAAGCTTAAAGCAGGAGAGGTTTTGTGAATTTTTAAAAACCTTGACTACACAGTTCTTGAGTGAAGACTTTGTATTGTATTGTCAAGGTTGGACACGGCTGGTAGATGAACTGCCTGCCTTAGCTAGTGGTCCAGGGGATGTGGGCTTGGGTGGGATGGTATCCTAGCTCTCCCACCAAGGAGTTGGTAGTGATTCTTCAAAAGAAATTCCAGTACAAGCCCACAGTCTCTTCATTCCTTCTCATGACTACTTGCACTCTGCCTATGTAGTGAGAACTTAGAGAAAAGAAAACAAAAATTTTAATGATAATCTGAGGGATGGAGTGGGGCTACAAAGAATGAGGAGTTCTCTGTAGAGTGACTGCTGGATAGTGATGGTAACAGTGACAAAGTGGGAACAGACACCTTGGTGAGGTTAGGGGAATGTAGGCTTAGCCCTTACAAGCTCTGCTCAGATACTCCGCTGGCAGTTTAGGATTCCTGTGTGGGTGGGGGCTGTCAACAGCAATTTCTGTGCTGAAGTGCTGGTACTCTGACACCCCTTAGTCCCAGCATCCTCAGGCTTTGAGGAGAGTACATAGTATTTGAAGCTTAAAAACAAACAAACAAACAAACAACAACAACAACAAAAAAACTGGCTTCAGTGGCAGCGCATGTGGCTCTCTGTGAGTTTGAGGCCAGCCTGGTCTACAGGCTGTTCCAGGACAGCCAGTGCTACAGAGAGAAACCCTATCTAAAAAAAAAAAAAAAGAAAGAAAAGAAAAAAGAAAGAAAGAAAAGAAAAAATAAACTAGGTTTGCATTCTGGCTAGATCACTGAACCTCTTTGAATGGCTCCATAAAATAGAGTAATCTCCACCTCACAACCCCTGGAGTGATTGTGAGATCTATACATACATGCCCAAGCATTTTGTGCCCAAAAGGCTTTTGTGAGCATTATTGTTATTCTTGGGGAAGCCCCACCTTGGAATTTGTCAAAGGATGCAACTGTGACTTGGCTGCTTACAGGGGCTAGTAGTGTTGACAAAATGTCATTAGATTTCTGGCCTCGGCTAAAGCACTCCTATGTCTGCTGCTCTAAGTGAACCAAAAAAAAAAGTACTTCAGAGTTAGGGAGCAAAGCAGAGCGTGCTCATCTTGCATTTTCAAATCCTGGATGACTACAGCATCCTGTGTAAATAGCCATAGTGATGCTCAGAGATAATCCAGGCAATGCATGGAAGCAGGGAAAGTAGTTGACAGACTCTTCTGTCCCTTTTAACTTTGGGGTTAGGTTCAGGTCTACTATCTGAAACCTGTCAATCATCCAGAGAGAAAACCCACTTCTGAGAAAGCTTAGTTCAGTCAGCAACCGTAATGTAAAGCCACTGCTCGTGCTCTGCAGGCACGTCTCCTACAGAGACCGTTCCTGGAACCAAAGGCATCCTGTCTTCTAGCCCGGTAAGTTTAAAACAACAACAGGCCATGCACACCAAGCTCAGTGACTGTAGACCTCAAAGCAGTCCCAGGAGACTGGCCATCAGGACACATAGGACGCACCCCTCCCTGTCCTCCGTGCACACTAGGTTTGAGAAGTTGCACAGCCTCAGCCACTCTGCTTGGGTGGTAATTCTCCACCCTTGATCTCTTTTCTCCATGCCCTTTCTGTGTCCTTCCTCCACCACCTCCCAGGAGAGTACCAATTCCCAAAACAAACATTGCATTGCATGTTGATAATGTAGTTTTGAAACATTCCTTGCTTGTAGCTGACCCTGTTGTTGGTGTGATTTTGGGGGGATCCAGTTGCTTGTTTTTAATTGTTGGAGAGGTGAGACTACTATAATTCCCATACAGCCTGAGAAAAGCTGTGCGGCTCCATTTTGAGTACCCCTTCTGCACATGTGTATGTGTGTGTCCTCATGGTTGTACTCAGGCTGACAGGAAGGGCAAAGAGTAAAAAGGAAGCATGTCTTTCTTATTTTCCAGCATTGCTTCATCGATGCCCAACCCCCGCGGTACAGGCAGTTCCCAAGTGGAAGGTGGGGGCAGAGGCCTCCAGCAAGGCCATCAATAACCAGGTGTGTAATGTGAAGCTCTCTGTATTTCATTTCTGCACCCAGGGCCAGCTCTGCAGGGTTGCTTACGGAGCGCTCTGTGTCTGGCACCTCTCTCCACCAGACCCAGGCGCCCAGGGCCCACCGACCTGCCCAGGAATGCACTGCATTGTTCTCTGCTGCTGTAATTTGGCTGCAGGAGCTAGGCTGAATGCCTCCCAGGGATGAGAAACATACTCTCCCTGGCGGCCTCCCTTATCCCCAGCTAGCTTGGGCTCTGCCCTATGACCACTGAGAGCATTTAAATAAAAAGTTTAGAAAGGCGGGGGTGGGGGTGAAAAATCCTGATTATCTGTCTTCTATTAAGTCATGCAGAAACTTATGTCCTGAGTGGGTCTAAGAATTTGGCAAGGGGCTTGGTGGTTGGTGTTCTTGATAAGGATGTGAGAGAAAGGGGAAGAATAGTCTCCTGGAACAAAGAGGAAGAGAAGTGAGGCTGAGTGTTCATAAGTTAGATCTACAAAGTTTTGTGCAAGCAGACCCTCAGGACAGTGTTTGCTTCTTTTAATCTGAAGTCCCTGATTTACATTTACATTTACTCTAATGAAGAGTGTGAATTAATGTCATTATTTAGAGCTGAAACAGTAAAATTTGGTTCTTTTCTCTAGTGCTGGGTTCTGGGCTATGGCCAACATTCTTACTTTCTGGTTTTTGTTTGAGACAGGGCTCTGTTCTTAGGCTAGCATGCAGCTCACTATGGAACACAGCCTGATCACCATCACAGCAGTTATCCTGCACCAGCCTCCCAGAGGGTCAGGATTACAAGTGTGAGCCATCCTCCTGGCTCTTCTATTTAAAAGAAACTGGCTGCAGGCTGAGCAGCTGAGGTACTCCAGTCATGTGCCTTCCCCCAAGAGATCCTATTATCCCTAAAGGATAGAGGGAATATCTTTCGAGTTCACTTGGTATCCAAATAGCACTTACTGCAATGCACTGTACTAAATATTTATCAAAAGACAGAAGAAATGATGACCAACAAAGGGGAAGGAAAAGAGGGGAAGACATTGCTGATGGAGGACCAGCTTCTACCTTAGAGACAGATGGGAAGGGGCCTTCAGAATGGAGGAGAGAGTAGCAGCAGAGCTCTGTGGAGCCCTGGCACCAAATAAAGTTCTTGTTTTTTTGCTTGTTTCAAATAAATCAGTTTCTGTTTGTATAGTGCAAAATGAACGCCAGTTGTCTGAAGCCAATTGGAATGCAGAGACAGTTCTAAGGAAAAATTAATTGCTTGGCCATCATTCCTTCTTGGGGCCACACAGCTTCTGTAGCAGGGCTCAGATAGACATCTTTTCTCTCACATAAACACCTCACTTTACAAACTTCTCACTCCCTGGACAGCTGTTTCTCTCTTAACCATTTGTAAGCAGTTGTGCGTCTTTATCAGCTAGAATTTGGAGTAATATGAGATGTCACAGAGGTCTACCACTTCCTTCCATAAACTAGGAACTCCAAATCAAAGAGTAGGTGATACAGCACAGGTAGATTGAACTCAGGCTGGCTTCCCATAGAAGACCTATGCCATCATTGATGTAGTAACTTGGATGGCCTCACCCCTGCTCCCAAAGCTTCCCTCCTTTTAAGAGCCTTTCTTCTTCCCCTCCCATTCCCCCTCCCTAATCCCACCATGGGCTCATCAGTTATCCAGTTGACTCTACTCTGCAAGGAAGACATTCTCTCGGCCTGACTCACTCAGTCCCATTTCTCCACAGTCTTCCCCTCACCACAGACCACAAGGGCCCTGACTAGCTCATGTTTTGTGTTAATGGATGTGAAACCGGAGCAAATCCCCTCACCAAAAGAAAAACCACCCTAAACTCTCCCACACAGGTCTCAGCAGGTTACACAAATATTAGTCCTATCATCCAAATAAATCTGCCTCCATGGCCAGAGCCACCACCACCACCCCCCAGCCTCCTGCTGCCTGGGCAAAATGAAGTTGCTCCACAAACATCTGAGAGCCCGATTGGATGAAGAGGAACCTGAGAAAAGAGAGAGGCCCCACATCCAGACTTCCCTGTGAAAGCTCCTTAATCTCCAGTCTCTTATCAAGACCAGACAGTCCTAAGTTAGAAGTTCCTAGAGAAGTTAGGATGTACTTGACCAGTCAGAGGTTTGATGAAGTATATCTGTTGGCTGGAGTTTAGGACACAGATAAATCTCAATTTCTGAGCAAGGCATGTACCTCCATTTTACAGATAAGAAAACAGGCCAGGAGAATTTAAAGACCCTTGCTGAAAATAAAAAATACAGTGAGTGAGTGAGTGAATAGCTGGGGTTAAACCTAGGTCTGTTATAACTGCAGGTTTCTATACTATTGCTGTTTATCAGTAGGCAAGAAGATGATCACTGTGTAGGTCATACAACAGGAGGCCATCAAGATTTCAAACCCCATGCCTGCTGTCTTCCAAGACTCCACTACTGCATACCCTGGTTAGGCAATGGCTAGGAGCGCAGAGGGCACCCTCCTCCTGTTTCAGTCAGTCCTGGAATGGACAGTAGTCATCAGTAGCACTTGGAGAATCACAAAATAAAGATGTGCTGAGTAAATGGGGGAAGGCCACTGTCTTCTAAGGTGTTTATCACTTTGGCTCCAGCACCAACTCTTTCTCTATACAGCGACTTGCTTTTGCTCCTACTTCAATGCTGATGGTCCTCTCCTAAACAACTGCCAAAATGAGAAATCTCTACCATCCTAGTATACACTGATCCTCGCACAGCCCTTGAGATCAGGTGTGCTTACCTTCCCCCATGAGTTACCTGCCTTTCACTTAGTCTTTTCCAAACCTACCTAATGTCCAGAATAATTGATGGGGGAAAGTCCCAAGACCTAGCCACGCTTACTACACTATTCTTTCACAGTTCTGTTCCGGGGCTCTAATGGTCTATTAAGGCAGAACCACTGCAAGCTACCTCACTCTGAACAGGCAGCCAGTGAGCAGGCTGCTGGTGTCTGATGTAGGTAGAAAAGGAGACACAGAGAATGTGTAATTGTATAGTTATGTGATTTCCCCACTCACAAAACCACCAGTTTATAAGCTGCATAAGAGCATGAGATGGAGCCCTGTTCACCATGGCTAACACATCTAGCTGTCTCAGGGTCTCAGCAGAATGCTATAGCCTAAGATTGTCTGCACAGACTGTCTCCAGTGAAGAGACAGGCAGTTTTATCTCTGTCCTATCTGTCCTTGTTACAGGTGGATCAAAAAGGAAGCTACCTCCAGATTCCCTTCCTGTTGCATACCCAAAGAGTATCAGAAGTCAGTGCAAGCAAAGGGGGAAATGAGCCTTGACTTTAGTGCAACCCAAATCACTCTGAAGACAGACTCCTACCTCTTCTACTCTCCCTTCAAACCTCCAGTTGGAACATCAGGGAGCCACTCAGTCTCATATCCATCCCCTATCAACTCCTTCCTAGGGCTAAGGAACCAGCCAGGACATTGGGGTCCCTCTGGATCACTCTCCAAGTCCATAACAGAAGCTGTAGCCACCCAGGATTGAGGGTGGAGGAAGGTGTGCATGCAAGGATCTTGTGCTTTTGAGTTGGAGGCTTGAAGTGAGGGATGAACGAGGTATCTGTGTGTTCAGGTCTGGTCCAGCCACTCTGCCTTCTTAGGGGCCTTGCAAGTGTGGACATCCACAGTGTTTCTGCACTCTTTGCACCGCACAGCACAACACCAGTGGAATTTGCACTCACACTGGGTGACACGGGTGACTCGAGTTGTGTCGTACCCTCGGCCACAACACATGATTTCACAACCATCTGTTCCTTTAGATGTCTTGCTGCAGACGCGGCCTGCGGTACCTAGGGAACCTGAGTTGAGGAAGAGAGGTGAAAACCAAGTTACTTTTGTTTTAGCCACTCTGGGTACCCTTATACTCTTTTAAGCAGCCATAAAGAATCTCTTTTTCTGAAAATATAACCACTAACCAAAGTGATCATTCATTGCCCTCTGGCCCAGATTCATTTGTTTCCACCACTAAAGCTCCCCAGAGGTTGCCGATTTCACCTGCAGCCCCTTTCTGCCATGTCCTCTTCAGAATCTAACTGGAAGATGTAAGAACTGTAAGTCTGGGTGAGTTTCTCTAATTTGTGGGGGTTGTGATGTCATATTATCTGGATTTAAATTCTAGCTGTGCTACTTCAGAGCTGTATTTATTTAGCAAGTTAAAGAATGTGTCTGGGCCTCAGTTTCCACATATGAGAGTGTGTATAAAATAACACCTAGCAGGTATGGTAGCATGTGCCTATAACACCATCACGCAAAATATTGAGGCAGGGGAGTCACTTTAGTTTTAGGCTAGCCTGGGATGAGTAGTGAGTTTGAGGACATATTGAAATGGATAGCAAGATCCTGTCTCAGGGAAACAAAACAACTCAACATCTAATGGGATAGATTATTATACCGTGTTTATCATTGCTGTCCAACAGAGGTGAGCTGATTGGCATGACTGGCTGGAGGCATGTCTCTAGGGAGTTCCTGTGTTATACCCCTTTTAGGAGGATAGCTTTCTCCTTGCACAGCAAATGCTCAGGACCTCATTCCAATAGATGTCAGCACAAAAGATCCTGTCAACTCTTTCCCCAGAAACAGGGGCACAGAACTGGAAAAGTGATTGGCCTGAGACTTCAAGAAAAAAATGGATCAACTAACTTCAACAGCAATAGTCTCCATAATCCACAAGGATATGGGGAGAAAATGCAGGACTTTTATCTTTATTTCTTAGCTTATTGGTTTAAAATCTCTGTGTTTAGGGCTAAGAGTGGTAAGTACTCGCCTAGCATTTGCAAGACCCTGGATTGAATCCATGGCACTATAGCAATGACAATGACACCAACAGAAACAGAGAGCATGCATTTCTTATAATATACACAGTACAGCAACAGAAACAGAGAGCATGCATTTCTTATAATATACACAGTATACCAACAGGAGTGGGATGTCTAGGAGGTAGATGCTCAGTCTTTCTTTTAAAATTTTTATATATAATGTATGTAAGTTATGGGCATGCACGGGCCACAGCATACATGCAGAAGTCAGAACAACTTGGGGGGCTGGTTCTCTCCTTCTACATTATGGCTCCTGGGGGCGTCAAACTCAGGTTAACAGAGTCTGCAGAAGCGCCTTCACCTACTGAGCCATCTTTCCAGCCCTCAGTTTTACTTTTTAAGATTTATTTTATTTATTTATGTGTGTGTATGTATCTTTGTATGTGTGTGTATGTATCTTTATATGTGTGTGGATGCCCTCATAGGCCAGAGGAAGGCATCAATCCCCAGGAGCTGGAGTTACAGGCAGTTCTGAGCAGCCTAATGTGAGTTCTGGGAACTGAGCTCAGGTCCTATGGAAGAATAGCAAGCACTCTTAACCACTGAGTCATCTCTCCAGCCCCCTCCATTTTTTTTTAACAACAGTAATAATTAATCTAAAATGTTAGCAAACTACTGCTCTAGAATGTGGGATGACTAGGTCTACTACATACATCATTCTAACGCCAAGGGCTGGGTCTTAAACACCAAAACCCTCTTCTACAGTCTGGAGCTATGCTGTTCAGTAGAGTAGCTACTAACAGCATGTGCTCTCTTTAATTCAGAGAATTCAAATGAGCTAAACTAAAACGGTTCAGTTTTGAATTGGACTAACTCTGTAGTAGTCCATCACACTTGTTCATGACGTCAGTCTCTGTAGTTTGTTACCCAACATCAACTGTAGTTCCAAAAGTATTAAATGGAAAGTCCAGATTGTAGATGTTTTATCACACTATGTTCTTAAAATTGTCCTATGTGTGACTCAGTGGTAGAGCCCTTGCCCAGCATATTGCAAGGCCCTGGGTTAGATCAACGGCACTGCTAGAAAAATGGACCTACTATCTTATTATTTGTTCTTGTCATTCATCATGTGCCATGCCTAACTTACAAATTAAACCTCACCACAGGTATATATGTCTAAGAGAAGCATATTACAAAGAAGGTTTAGTAGTACCTGCACTTTCAGGCATCCCCCGATTTTGGAACACATCCACCATAGATAAGAGGGGACTTATGTAATTCACATGCTCAGTGAGGAGACAGCAGCAATGGAGATTCAATCATTGCAGGAAGTTTAGTTAGATAGTACTGCCGTGGAGGGAATACCTGGTTCCATACTCCTGGGGTGGCTTATACCATTTCGATTATATGGGTTTATGGGACTTAATTTTATGCCTCTGAGAAAAATTAATATGCATATGACTCGTCCTCCTTCCTAACTCCAAAGATCGGTCTCTAAAGGTACATTTTGAGTGTGAAACAGACTACACTTCAGGTGCTGTGGAATTATTCCCAGGCATCCAGAGATTAACGCTCTGAATTAGACCACATGGAAAAACTGACTCATGATAGTAAATCACTAGGAGAGTCCCGAGGACCTCCCCAACCCTTCTTACTTCTAGCACTCTACAAAGTGCATCTATACCTTCCATTGTCCAGGGGAACACCACCCCTCTCTGTGAGCCACTGGACTGTAGGCGTGATAAGAGTGAAAACAAACAGAATTGAAGCCAGCCATGGTGTGGAGCTCCACTCTAGCAAATCTTGATGAGTGAATCTCCAGCAAAGAGCCTGGGAGTCCAGCAACAGGGACCAGAAGAGAAGCAGCTCCACCGAGTCACACATTGTCCCTGGTTTAACTTATCTGGACCAGAAATTATGAGCCACAGTGGGAGCTTCTATTCTCTCTTATCACTGCAGTGTTCCCAAGACCCCATTCCCCAGCACCATACATGTACAGAACTGACTGAAAAACGGCCATTTTCTGCTTGTTATCAAGCATTTGCTGCTCAGGAGCCTTTGCAGAGATCACCTCCTGTCTCCCTCACTCCTTTTGGAGTCTGCAGTGACAGCAAATCAAGAAGCAGCTTGATTCCTCTGGTGTCTTTCCTTTTTCTCTCTTTCTTTCTTTCTTTCTTTCTTTCTTTCTTTCTTTCTTTCTTTCTCTCTCTCTCTCTCTCTCTCTCTCTCTCTCTCTCTCTCTCTCTCTTTCTTTCTTTCTTTCTTTCTTTCTGTAGAGGGTGTCAAACCCAGGACCTTGCACATACTAAGCACATGCTATATCAGCTGAGCTCCATCCCCAGCTCCATCTTATTTCTCTAGCTAGACTGTTAAAAAGCCAAAGGCTTAGTGCTACATCTGAAGCTTCTGTGTAGTTTGCAGCTTGCTCAGAACTGAAAACAGGTGGCTGGCTCATTTAAATGTTCTCTGAGTAGTACCTACCGTATCCCAGACACTGGGGATATAGTAGAGTGTCATATGACCTACTTGTGCAACCTTGGCCTGGCAGCCTGAGGCACAAACCACCTATCTCCTGACCAGATTTTCATGTAAGGAGGCAACTGACTCCTTTCCCTTCCTTAACTCCTACAAACTGGACAGATCTGGATTAAGCAGAAGTGCCTGCACTAATAACCAAGTCCCATGTCACACTCTGCCTGCTTTTCCTCACCTGCAGCCTTGTCCAAGACACAGTAGTCAGGGGAGTTGTCAAAGTAGACAAGATCAGTCCGGGTGGCATGGCGATAGCCCTGGCGGGCTGCTGTAAAATTGGCACCATCCTGGGTGGCAGTCACCTGCACAGCTCCATCATACCGTCGCCTCAGGTAGTCACCTGTGCGTCGGAAGTCTGAGAGTGCCCTCCAGCAGGTACGTAGAGTACAGGAGCCACTCACACCATGACACTTACATTCCAGCTTCAGAAATCGCCGCACGGCCTAGGGGAGGGAGGAAGCAGGTCAGGACACTGCTTAGTCATCCCTAGGGTCAAAAGCAGGAGTGCTCTGAGCTCTGCTGGCCCAGGCCTGCTGGCTGAGCCCTTGGTGGTTCTCTGCCAGATCCCACCGATTCTCCTGACCACATCAGAGAATCTCTTCTAGGACATCTTCCTGGACCAACGGTGCTTTGCTCTTCATGACTGCCTGCTGGATTGTCAAGCCCCAGGAGCAAGTCTGCTCCCGGTTACAGCCTACACGTCCTTTTAGAGAGCCAAGTGGCATGCCTGCTGCTTTTACAGCATGTCAGTTCTCAACACAGTATATAGCAGATGCTCAAATACCAGTGAATAGCCTACAGCAATACCTGAAGGTCTTTATGAAGGGAGCTTTTCCTCTTAAAAAAAAAAAAAGCTACTTTGGGGCCAGTGATACTGATATCAAGGAAAGGCACTTGCCATGCTGTTCTGGCAACCTGAGTTTGATCCCCAGAACCCACATGTAGGTGGAAGGTGAGAGCCAGTTCCACAAAGTTGTCCTCTGACCTCTACACATGCACCGTGCCGTTCATGCCCACCCATATACATCATGCATACACACAACAACAACAATAAATCAATTAAAATTAAAAAAATTAAAAGCTACTTTGGGGTTTGGGAGATGACTCAGCATGTAAGAATGCTTACTGTCTCCATAAGAACCTGGGTTTAAATCTTTACAACCCATATAAAAAGCCAGGCATGGTAGCACATGGGCTACCTGTAATCCCAGTGATGGGGGCTGGGGTACAGAAACAGGAGGATTGGAGAGAGGAAGATTGCTGGGACTTGAGTTCCAGGTTCAGTGAGAGACCCTGTCTCAAGGGAATAAGGTGGAAAGTGACAGAGCAGGACATCTGACATCCTCCTCTGGTCTCTGTGAGAAAGCACAGATCTGTACATCCACGTATACACATGTGTACGCACAATCATATACAAATCAAATTTTAAAAATTTAGAATGTACTTTTTAGTTCAGCATGGTAGCACACACATATAATCCAGCACTCAGGAGGTTGAGACGGGAGCTAGTGCCACAAATTTGAGATCAGCCTAGGCTATAGGCAGAGAGAGACCCTGTCTCAAACAAAACAAAACAAGGCGGAGCATGGTGTTACACCTGGTTAAGGAGGCAGAGGCAGATGGATCTGTGTGAGTTCCAGGCCAGCCAGGGCTACATAGACCTTGTCTCAAAAAACAAAAACAAAAACAAACAACAACAAAAAACCACCCCCCCCAAAAAAAAAACCAAAAGAAAAAAAGGAAGGAAACAGGGAAAGGGAAGGAGAAGGGAGAGGAGGGGATGAAGGCGAAGAGAAGAAAGTAAGTTACTTTCCTGTCTTATGAGAACCTGGTTGAACCTATGCATTCCCAGACTCCCTTGCATTCTGTGGCGGAATGTTAGGGATTTTGGAAGTGATCCAGAAGCCATCAACTCTTCCACCTCTGATTCCAGCTTGTGGTCACACTCGCTGGTTTACACCAGAGAATATGAATGTGCATGCCCAGATGTGAGTACTGACCGTGCGACCACAGCGGTTGTTGTGTAAGTTCATGAGGGCCCGCGCATCCTTGAGCCTCTTCTCTTTGGCATCCACAAAAGCCTTGGCAAAGCGGACACCGTAGTGGATGTTGTCACTGCAGCCACCCCAGTCAAAGTCCCCTCGTTGGTCATGGTGCCGACCTCGGGTATATGGGTCACAGCTGCACACACTCAGTTCCCCCTGGCTGCAGGCCCGAGTGATGGCGTGGACCACTCCTGCTGATGAGATAGCATATACGAATGCTGCCTCCCGGCTACCTACACAGAGAGAGGCAGAGACATTACAGGAACAGTCCATGTCTTCCACGCCGCCACCACCACCACCACCACCACCACCCCCCACATTTCTGGGTGTTTTTCTCAGTGTCTTATTCAATGGTCCAGGCCTGGAACTTGTTATGTAACCTAGCTTTGAACTTGAGATTTTCCTGTCTCAGCCTCCGTAGTGCTAGGATTGCAGGGACAGGCCACATGCCCAACTCTGTCCATCTCCCTCTTCAATCCACACAATTGCAGAAGCTTCCTTGGCTTTTCTAGAGCCCACTCCACCTGTCAAGGTGTCCTTGCCTTCTAAGAGCATTTCTCAGAGAAGCCAGCCTCACCTGCCGGCTCTCCCTATGGCACTCCTTTGCACATCTGACCTCTTTGGGCTGACCTCTACTCCGTTATTCTCTCTCTCTCTCTCTCTCTCTCTCTCTCTCTCTCTCTCTCTCTCTCTCTCTCACACACACACACACACACACACACACACACAGAGTTCTGATGCAGCTCCACCTGCCGTGGTCAACATTCCAGGGTTTTCAGGTCCCCTCTGCTGGACAGTTCCCCTGCAATGTCGACCCCTGCCCAGGGGTCAGCCTGTTCAGAGGAACATACTAACTTTAGCCTGTTCCCGTCCTCCCCTTGCCCATGGGGACGAATGTTCATCATCCCCAGTTCTCCTTCACCTTCAGAATTCTGTCTCATCTCTTTTCTCCTCTTTTGCTGTCTAGCTCTGCTGAACTCTTGCTGACCTGGAGGGAAGCACTAGCTCTTGGAGTATTTACATACCACCTTTCTGTTTATCTCTTGCTCCCATGACCATAGTGTTGGGATTGCTAGGGTGACTGGGTGACGATCGTGACCGTGGTGGTAAGGAGCAGAGGACGTGGTCCTAGTCCTTAGTTGTATAGTTCATGGACGCCTGTCTGACTTGGATATGGGGAGGCCAGAGAATACTTACCCTGACCCACCATCTCAAAGCACTTAGGTTGAGGGGGGCCCTGGCTTACAAATCTAGGGTAATGAGCAGCTGTTCCTGTTTCCCAGGTTTGCCCACAATTGTTTCTTAGATTATGAGGTAGTGTGTAGAAAGCGAAGGACATCATGCCTACCCTTCTAACTCACCACCCCAAGCAAAGGAAGGGAAGGGGTGGGAATCTTGGAAGAGGACCCTACTTCTAAGCATGACGCGGCCAAAGACAGTGTGGTCCCGGTCCAGTGTGGTGCAGTTCCAGCGGTGATGGCGGAACTGGTGCTGACACTCTCGGATCCATTCCCGGGCGCCTTCACCCACTGAACGCATGATGTCTGGGTAGCGCTGGCACAGCTGCCGCTGCCGACTCACCAAACCAGGGATGTTGTCACAGATCACTCGGGCTCCCAGTGCCCCTATGTACCTGTAAAGTGGAGATGGCTTTGTCACAGCGTTCCAAAAGGAGGCAGGCATCAGCAAAGAGATAAAGGGGGTTATTTGGTATCTAGACCTTAAAGAGATTCCTTCCAATCCCAAGACAGTCTCTGAGGCTGATGGATAGAACCATTACCCACGATCTCTGAAAAAAAAGCTACACAGTTGCAGAAAGAGTAATTGAGTGGTCTCCTACCCTTACCAGTTCCCTAGCCAAAGGCCAAAGTAACACACACTTCAAGAACACAGCCAGGCATGTGTCATACACAGAAGCTGTGGGCATGTCAGACAAACCCACTGCCTGTTTATTTAATAAACACTAAGAGCCTCACAGAACAATAACAACAATGAGAATCTGAGACAACACTCTTACATGCACATGTAAGAGGCACAAATCGAGTGGCTGGTCTATGAAGATAGCTTGGCCACAGGATGAAGAGAAGAGGGGCTGGAAAAGACATGATGGGTAGTTCTGAGTAATGTGTACAGCTTTGGACCATGTGGCTAAAAAAGTCCTCACTTCCATCCAATCCCAAGGCTATAGAACAAGACCCCATCTTTTACCCTCCTCCCCATTCCCTTTACTTTTCATAACCAATGAAGCTTTTAAAATAACTTTCCCCAACCTATAAAGCACAATGTCCAGGAAGGACCTTCATGGACAAAGAGCTGTTTACAGCAGGAAGCCTGAACAGGACAAAGCAGTAAGAGTTCAGTGGGCGGGATGGCACACACCTTTAATCCCAGCACTCAGGAGACAGAGATGGGCAGATCTTGCTGAGTTCCAGGGCAGCCTAATCTACATAGAGTTCTAGACCAGCCAAGGCTGGTGAGAACCTGTCTCTTTAAATAAATAAATAAACAAACAAACAAACAAATAATGTGGTAGAATCTCTAGTCTGAATATTTACAAGGTCAAGTGAGATGGCCACTAAAGGATTGATGGGCTGCCAGCATCATTCAAAACTGCTCAAGGCAATGTTACCTTTCAAACAATCTTACCCCTGGACTCTACCTCTAGAGATTCTGGAGAGAAAACAGGAGTATATCACCCTTTCTCCCCAAAAAGTCCCCCAAAGAGATGAGACTCATTCAGTCCCTTCTGGCAGCTCAGCTTCTCTCCCTTTCTGTCCCACCCTGCTCTGGTGAACCCTCCACACAGCACTTCCTTTGGTCTTTGCAGCACGTTCTATTCTCTTGTGTCGACACTGAAATGGGATTCCACTCTCTTTCCTGCTGGGAACAGGTGGGAAGCTGTAGTGATCAGTTGCTACTGCAAACAGAAAAACTTTGGTCCGAACAAGTGGACCTAGAAGTGAGTGAGGAGACGAGGAGGCAGCTAATAGGGGAAGGGCAAGCCAACCATCCCTGAGCCCTACCCCCACCATACATCCCCACAGCCAGCCCTCACCCACAGACTAGATCGTCACTAGTGACAGGAACTCATGCAAACACAAGGAGGGTTGATGCTTGTTCTTCGGGAACTCAGCCGGGCTGATGAGCCCCATCTGTCCAGAGGGAAGGGCAAGAGGGTTGTCCCTCCAAGAACAAATCCCATGGAATCAGCATCCCCAGCACTGTCCATCAGGGCAGCAGCTTCCAGGAACAAACAAAATAAACACCCCAGGCTGGGCCAGGCCGGAAAGGCCTGCCTGACGCACAGCTTTGAGTTCCACCCACTGCCCTGGTGCTTTGTCTGGAGGATTGAAACCATCAAAGTTGGAGCTCGGCCCTGACTCACCACCATGCTGCTTGCCCAGCCCGGCCCCAGATCACTGATCTAGGCAATGGGTGTTTGTTTTTTTATCTGGGGCTTGGAGGAAGGAGGTTGGATGGGAATGGGAGACCAATAATCCAGCCCTCATAGACAGTCTGGAGTGGGGCAAGCCAAACTCTGGCAAAAGGGCCTTCCTGTGGT
Source organism: Peromyscus attwateri (assembly GCA_902168425.1). Taxonomy (NCBI): domain Eukaryota; kingdom Metazoa; phylum Chordata; class Mammalia; order Rodentia; family Cricetidae; genus Peromyscus; species Peromyscus attwateri. Next base: position 41,313 of record CABHPP010147599.1, on the reverse strand, counting down.
CTGACTTTAATCCATTCTGCTGTAGCCCACATTGATCCTTCATATTACATCCTCAATGAGCATGGGAACATCTGTTCAGTATCTAAGATGGGAAGATAATTAGGCTTTCCTACTGTCCTGCTTACTGCCCAAGTAACTGCTTCAAGACCCTGCCTAGGGCTTGCCTGCTGTCTGGTTTTTGGAGCTTTGTAGGCCAGTGTGGGAACCACCAATAATAATACTGAGCCTGAAGCTGAACCCATCTCCCTCAGCTCAACACATGCTTGCACAATACCTTCACATGCCAGGCACTGAGCTTAGCTGTTAGGGGCACAAAGACTTCACGGTATCCCTCAGCTCATTGTCTGGGGGAGGATGCCTCAGTTCTGACTTCCTGTTTTCCCTTTCAGAAATTAATTCTTCACTTCCTTCCCAGCCTCTATACCAGAGTGCTCTCCTCGCCTGCTTTTGACCAATTCACATTCTTTTCCTTGACAGAATCACTGAGACCCTACACTAGCCCCTTGCTTCTTGGGATTTGTAAGTGCCTTGACTCTGCCTCCAGGTCTACTGAACCCCAATCTGCATGTCAGTATCCCCAGTGCTAAGAAAAGTCTCTGCTATGCAGTAGGTACTTGGTAGCTATTGAATAAACACCTGCTTGCTCTGATTATCCCCGGCTTCCAGCTCCCCCTAGGCTGCCACCAACTCCGGTTCAGTTAGTTTGATTCCTTGTAACACTACCTATACTTTTTCAGACATTCCATGTCTCTGTCCGTTTAATGGAGCCAGGGATCTCCACCCCCTCCTTTTGTGTCTGTCCACTGGTGTGTTAGAACTTAGCTGGGAGTGGTGATTCATAACTTCAATCTCAGCACTCAGAAGGCAGAAGCAGGCAGATCTCTGGGAGTTTGAAGCCAGCCTGGTCTGTATAGTGTTCCAGGGCAGCCAAGGATACATAGGGGGTCGCTGTCTCAAAAACAGCAACAGCAAACCACCAAGATGACGCCACAGGATGAGGGGCAGGGAAACCCCACTCTGTGAAGGGACACTTGGGTGGAAACCAGGATGAGGGAAGCCATCTGACTTCAAACTCAAGGGGCTTTTGTGGTTGGTTGTTTTGTCTTTTTCAGACCAAGTCTTACTATACATGTAAGGATGGCCTCCAAGTTTTGATTTCCCTGCCTCAGCCTCCTGAGTAGTAGTATTACAGGAGTGTGCCATCATACCCAGCCAAAATTCATTTTTATTCTAGAAGCAAGAGAGGTACACAATGTTTGATTAGAAATAAAACCATATAACTCCAAAATTGGTATAAATTTGAGCGATTTTTTTTTCTTATTTTTGAGATAGGGTCTCACTTTGTAGCCCTGGTGGACCTAAAACTTGCTATAAAGATCAGACAGGCCTGGAATTCACCAAGATCCGCCTGGCTCTGCCTCTCAAGTGCTGGGATTAAAGGCGTGCGCCACCACACCCAGCAAGCTTGTTTTGTCCCCCCCCCCCATCTGTCAGTCTCTTCATTGGTGAGACAGGGATTATAACAGTACCTACCCCAGGCTTATCCTGGAGATCAGAGATGATGCTCAACAAGGTGGTTGGCCATGGAGCCTGCAACTTAGTAAAGATTCAGTACACGGTGTGTGTTTACAGTAACAGTAGTACTAATATGACCCTACTCTGTGATCTCTCTTTATGAGCCCAAGAACATGCCCAGCTCTTGTACGTCTCCACATATCCACATTTCTTGTCAAAGACTAAGAAGAAACCATTCGTGTCTTCTTCAAGTTAAGGAAAGAGACAGAGGAGTTACTAGAGAGGAAGGGGAAGAATCCTAGGCTGTGAAGATCAGACCGTTGGTCATAGGGATGGCCTTCTGCTCCAAAGTAGAACACAGACACTCTGAGTCAACAGACATCCATCTCCTCCAGGGATTGTACACACTCCTAGCCTTGCTGGGCTTGAGATAATCTTGGGGGCCAGACCTGCCTTCAGAATTCAGGTTTCCTCCTTCTACAAGTGGTGACCACTGAGACAGACACCTGTGGCTGTAGCCCTGACAAGGTGAGGGCAAGGAGATGGAAAGGAGCTCTGTACCCATATTCATCCTGCTCCTGATACTGTCTTCCTGGACATAAGAACCACTCAGCCCCTCTGTCACCTGCCTCCCTACCTAGCTCTTCCATCTAGTAGCTTCTGCGACGTCTTTAATCTGAACCCTCTAGAAGGAAAGGAGAAAGAAAATGAGACAGGGAGGAGTAGTCAAGGGTGAAAATGAGGACTAGAAGAGCTGCAGGTGAGTCTTTAGGGACCGCTACCAGGACGTGGAGATGTCCAGAGTGCCACTTCCGCATCTAAGCATCCATAGGTCACCAAGACTGTCTCAGACTGCTGCAGAGCAATCAGGTGTTTCAAAAAGCCAGTTACCATGGGAGCGAGGTAACGGTGGGCACCGGGCCCTTCATGCTTCCATGCTGTCTCCACAGGGACCCTAACCAAACTGTGTCGGAAAGGTAAAGGGGGCTTGGGATCTCGGGTCTGGTCATTGAAAGGCTCCCCCTCCTTCCTTCTTTCTCTTTCCCTTTCTAAAGGAATGTTTCAAGCCAGATGTAAGATACAGGCCTCTCTGCTTCCCCATCCGAACCCCCCTCACAGCCTTCCCCAACACTGCAGAGATAAAAAAGATCCAAAAGAAAGATTTTTCTTTAACAGGAAAACAGGGGTGGGGGTGGGGATGGAGAGAGCAGCATCTTGAAATGATAGGAATCTGCAGCCCGAGCTGGCTTGCCCCTCAGCCAGCTACCCCTCACCCTTCCAGCCCAGATTCCTAGTCAAGAGGAGAAAAGCCACAGGGTGCAAGAGAAGAGACCTCACTTTGAGGGAGGTGGGGTGGGGGATGGAGGTGGGGGGTGCTTGCTTCAGGGAAGGAGCCGAGCAAGGGGAAACGGGGTACTGCATGTTCGAGAGGGGCACTAGCTCAGCTCCAGAAGCCAGTTTGACTGGAAGGGTGAGGAGAAAAGCCGAGGACTGAAACTGTGCAGTTCAATCCTACCCCCTTACTTTGCCCTTTCTGGAAAGAGGATGCCTTGCAGGGCTGGAGGAGTCCTGGGGCTGGGTCGGGAATTCTACAAAGGACCCAGCAGGCGGCCAGTGGCTCCTGGACACCTTTTGCCTCATCTGCCTCTTGGAAATGTCTGAAGACTAAGGTCTACAAGAGATCTGAAGAGAGGGTCTCAAAAGTCTTGAGACCCTCTGGAAGCTGCTGGGGCTTGTAGGGGAGAGGTGGGAGGTTAGGTCATCTGGGGCAGGAAAGCAAAAAGGGACATCAGTGTTCAAAATTACACCCTCAAAGCCGAGGCGGATGACAAATGCCTGGGTTATGCAACCCCAAGTGTTTAATTTGTTTCAATTGTGGGAATTAAGGGGAAGGGAGTAGTTTGTGCCTCAATTTCACTTCTAAGTCTTGCTGTGGATACTACTACCTCATTGTGTGGCCTAGACTAGCAGAGGAATGTGGGTCCCAGCCAGCTGCCCCCTACTCCACGTCCCCTGGGGAGACCTTTGGTGGTGGAAGGCTTTTTGAAGGCCACAACTGTGGACTGTGCGGAACAGCCACTGCAGGATGTGGAGAGGCGACTGGTTCCTCGAACCAACCCTGAGAGAGAACCGGGCTTGAGTTAGAAACACAGGAGGCACAGTGTAGCAGTCTAGGGGACTTCAACCACCAGCTACCTGCTCCAGATGCTCAGCGCTCTGCTCTTGTCTCCAGCGTCTCATTCTCTCCAACCCCTCACCAGCCACCGGAGACTTCTGGGACCGTCCCGCCCGGATCATCTCCAGTACCACCCAGGCAACAGCCTGGTGCTTGGGCAGCCGGTGCCTGGAGCAGTACACTCGTTCCCTGCGCCTAACCACCCTGGGAGCCACACTCACCACCAAGATGTGTCTACACGGGCCGGCAGAGTCAGCAGCAGCAGCAACAGGCAGGCAAGACCCAGGCGGGCAGAAGCCGGGGACACGTCGGGGGCCGCGGGTCTGGGTGCGGGGACCAGGATGCGGGCACGCCGGGGGGCGAGCTGCGCGGCTTCCTCCGCACCCCGCGGCCTCAGCATAGCTCCGCGCAGACTCCCGCCTCGCAGCCCGCAGGGCCGTGGACGGGCACCGTCTGGGCTTCCTCAGGCGTCTCCTAGCTCGCCCCTCAGGGTGGCCATGGGGACTGTGGGCGACTGGGGACCGCGGGGCACGTGGAGTCCGGGAACCGGCCGGGCGCAGAGTTCCCAAGAACTCCCGAGCTGCAGGGCCAGGAGACCGACGAGAGCTGAGCCGGGTGTAGGCGGCTCGGGTGCGGTGTCAGTGGCTCCGGGGCGCGGAGTGCGGCGGGGGCCAGAGAGCGCGGACAGCCCCTGCGGCCGCAGCTCTCATTGGACGGGGCGGGGCGGGGCCGGGGACACGCGCGGCCTTCAGCGGGGCTCCGCCCGCGCCAGCCGGGGTGCTCTGCGGCGCCCTAGGTGTGGCGGCCGCCTCCTCCGCTCGGCTTTACCGAGCGCCACCGCGCCGCGCCCTCACCTGCCCGGGCCACCCGCGACGGGGCTCTTCTCCGTTTGCAGCCCCCTGTCTCTACCGACGCCACGCCACGCCACCGGGTCCTAGCGCCCTTCACTCAGCAACGCGGACCTCTGGCTTTGGTGGCAAGACTCACCCAGTGTGCGGGGGGTGGGGTGGCGTGGGGGGGGGGGTTACGAACACCTCCCCGCGCCCGCGCCTCCCCGCGCCGCCCCTTAACCTACGGTGAAACCGGAGCTAAGCGCAGAAGATGCTTTTTTTCTCCGGTCCTTCTATCCTTGCGCTTCTGGGAAATTGGTAGACACCCGGCCAGCAGGAGTTGCCGGACAGACAGTGGGACGCCCTTGGCCACGCTGCCTTCAGGGGCGCCGTGGACAGTGGGCCTCGGGCGGGAGACTCTCTCATCAAGGGCTCATCGCCCCGGCTTCTCCTACCCACTACACCAACACCATCCTTTCGTCCCGCACGTCGTTGAGACCCAGCGCCTATCCACCTAGGTGCTTTCCCCAGGTCAGGATCTTTCAGCTGCCCAAGAGACACACCTGCCGGCGGGATGCACGGGATGCAGCGGCCGGTGCCCTGACGGCCGGCCGGGGCTCGGCCGAGCTCGTCTCTCCCAGTATCTCCGTCCCCCACCCCCTCGGGCGGAGCTGCGACTAGGAAAGAATCAGAAACAGCTGGGCGGCTTTCCCGCACCAGAGGCCGGGGTGGGGGTCCTGCGGAGAGAGTGGAAGCCCTGGTGCCTGGTCTCCCCCTCCCTTTCCACCCTTCCTCCTCTCCACTGCTCGCTGGTCCTCCCTCAGTCCCGAAGAGCCCTGGGGTGGGTGTGGGAAATTGGGAAGAAGTGGAGAGGTGTTGTGGGCTGAAAGTGACTTCTTGCTCCCTTTCTATTATTCCCCCCCCAGCCCCCACCTCACAACGGGCTCGCACTCCCCTGGGTGGGAAGAAGAAGCCCTGTGGGGCAGAAAACATAAAAATTCTTCAAAGCCCTGAGTCTTTCAACAGAAGACTTCCTCTGGGGTCTGGCCTAACGCCTTCAGCCTCAGTTTCTCCTGCCTAGCCTCCCGTTTACAGGTGTCTCTTATGCCTTTCCCCATGATTTTATCTAAACTATAAAGTTCTGATGTAAACATCATGCTGGTGACTGCCCACCCACCTTAACCCCAAACTCACTGTCAGGCCTTGTTTGATTGTGGGTGTTAGATGCCAGAGTGTGAAGGACAGCGCACAGCTGGCTGCAGACATCTCAGAGACAGAGAAGAGAGAAAAGTTCAGAGGGCATTTGCCCTCTCTCCCCACAACTCAGTCCTTTGCCTGCATTTTTTTTTTTTTTTGTGGTAAGAGGCCAAGTATATGCATCAATTCCACAAATAACTATTTTCTTTCATCTGCCAGGGTTGGGCTAGGCTTGGAGAACACACACACACACACACACACACACACACACACATCAAAAAAGCATTTCTGCCTTCATGGAGCTTACATTTTATTGAGCAAGATAGGTAATAAACATTAGAAATGAGACAGATGGAATGTTAAAGAGGTAAGTGCAGAGGCAGGGGAGATAGGGCCTCACCGTAGTGATAGTGAGGAGAGGAAGTGAAGAGTCCGTGGACACCCCCAGACAGGAGTGGGCTGGTGTGCTGGGGCCATCAAAGGGGTCTGTCAAACGGAGCACAGTGCCCTAGAGAGGAAGAGCAGAGTTCTGATGAGTAAATGGAGGTGATCTAAGGTGGGGAGGAGAGAAGTACCCATCACCACTGGGCTGTGTGGGTGTAAGTGGGGCTGGGCTGCCTTTGGATGGGAAAGGGAAAGGGTGAATTCGGAGAGCATGTAGAGCAGCGGCTGGCCATGTCCTATCCCTCCCCTTCTCTCAGTCCTGTAGTCTGACAGGCTCCCGTTAGCCTACTGTGTCTTTAGTACTGAAGGACTCTAAGGCCAGTTTCCCTGTGAGGGGCAGGTAAGGGACTGTGAGTCTAGGCTCTTTCCTGGCTGGAGCCCTTTCCTTGGACCACGTTTACCTCCTCCCAGCCCAGTTCCACTCCTTTGCAGGGCCTAAGTCTTCCAGCTTGGATGCCTCTCCCAGACTCCCCTGTGTGTTTAGAGCTGGGTGTGACTCTGGCCCTGTGTTTATTTGTACGTATGAGCCCGGGGTTGTGGGATAGGAGCTGGAGATGATCACATCTAACTTTGGGTGGACTCACCCACGTGGGCCCCAGATTCACTTCTGAGGCCCCTTCTTTGGCTTCAGCTATCATCGTGACTGAGTGGGACCAAGTCTTGGCACAGCACAGATGCTCAGCTATTAAAGTATATTTCTGATATGAGCCCCCACCCCCAAAACATCAGCAGCTCCAAGGAGAAGGGAGGGGACCGAGGAGACAAGACTCCTCACAGCTCACAGGCCACCCTCTTTTCTGGAGCAGGAGACCCAGGATGGAAACTTGTTCTCTCCATTTCTTCCTCCTTCTCCCCCTCTACCAGACTCAGTCCCCAGCTCCCCAGGCTGCGGGAGCCAGCTGACGGCAAGAGCACTCAACCACTTAACTAGAGAACAAATACGGAGCCAGAGAAGAGGTTTTCTGGGATCTGCCACTTTGGAGCTTCAAATCTCAAAATAAACTTCCAGCCTCAAGGTCCTAGACACTAGTGGAGAGCTCAGCTCCTCACGCAAGGGCCTGATACGGCTGAGCCTTGCTCCTCTAGCTTATCCCCTACCCCCTACCCCTGGGAGCCCACAGGAGAAGTCTCTGATTTGAGAGTCAGACACTGGTCTGGGGGGCCCTGCATGGTGTCAAGTCAAACTTGGTAAGTACTTACTCTGTGCCTACCCCTGATGAGGGCATCCTAAAGTATACAGAAGGAGGAGAAGGCCTTAGGTGCTATCCTAGCTCTGTTTGGGTTCAAGGCTGTATGCTGCAGATATAATGAACAATAGTACTAGCAGAGACCCAAGGAATTCCAGGCTTCCCCCCCACAACCCCCCATCCCTTAGCACACACAATGCCAAATTCCTTGGGACCTTCTGCAGACAGCTTCCACGTCATCTCTACCCAGCAGTGGCCCTCTAGCCTCCTGTCTTTTTCAAACCGAGTACCTCAAGAGGAGATTTCACTCTCAGCTTTGATAGCTCACTTCACGCTCTGATCTCTACTGAGGCCACTTAGGGTTAAGATCCCCCCCTTTACTTTGTGCTAAGCTTTGTGAGGCTGAATAACTTTACTTTGTTGCTGGCCTTTGGATGGGAGTAGAGATGAGCTGAGGGGAGTTGGGTGTGGGTAAACAGCTCTGATTCCACCCCTGGCTTATCTTCCAGAAAGCCCCCTTTCCCTGGGCCCTGGTTGGCGATGACCTTCTCTTTCCTGGTGGGTGGGAGGTGGTGTGGATGGTAATGAGCAGAGAGAGAAAGGCCAAGAAGGGGCTGGGGGGTGGGTTGGATGAAAGTCAAGGAATTTCTGAGCTTGCTACTTACACAAGCGGCCCCCAGATGCCTTTCCTGAGATTTCTTTGCAGACTAAGGCAGGTCTCACTTGAATTGAAGCCAGGTTCAGAGCAGCCCCAGTGCAGCACCTCCTGCCCTGCTAACCACTGCGCCCTGCAGGTATCTGGGGACACAGAGGAGCCTGAGAGGAACCGGGGGACTTTAAAGAGGGATGCTGTGGGATCTAGGCTTATTCCACAGCCTCGCTGACCTCTGTTTGGTATTTATGAGCTTCCAGGCAAGACATGGAACGTGTCTCAAAGAGGCTAGGCCAATCAGGCTTTGGGGGGCTATGGGAGGAAGGAACACCCAGCCCCAAAATCAGGGGGCTGGGTGGCACAGCATCCTTATCCTCCCAGTTAGAAAGTGGCTAACCAGAGCAAACATGTCCCCAGAAGACCAAGAAGGGAGGGAATTAAGGGAGAAGGGACAGAGGAAAGGAGGACAAGGGAAATGGGACCTTGGGGGTAGGCTGGGTGGTCTGGAGTCTCTTAGCACTTGAGACTGGAGCCAGGCAGTGGGCGGGCTGAGGGCCATCCTGGGCAGGTGGCCCAGGTTCTGTGAGAGAACAGTGGATGTGCTACCGGGATCCTGGGTGGTCACTGACCAGCCTCTCCTCAGAGGAAGTCCCATTTTGCTTTCAACCCCTTTCCCAAAGTGCCTGTATCACTCCCGTAAGCTAAGCACCAAGCTCTCTCTCTTGCTCTCTGCCTGCCCTGGGTCCCAGAGGGATCTGGATGTTTGATTTGCTCTAAGTGAGCTAAAATCTGCAGTGACTGTCACCTCCTCACATCGCCTCCCTCAGTTCTCACGCTGTCTCCCATCTCTTTTCTAGGGTGCTGCGCTCTTGGGCCTGCATTTCTTTGTCCAGTCCTATCCCCCACTTCCGCCCCCTGCTAGGTCTGTTTCCCTGCCTTCTTTCACCTGCCTTTTCTTCCTTTTCCTCTTCTTCCCCCCCCCCCCCCCCCTCCTCCTCCTCCTCCTCCTCCTTGATTTCTTGAGACAGGGTTTCTCTGTGTGACAGTCCTGGCTGTCCTAGAACTTGCTTTGTAGCCCAGGCTGGCCTGAACTCATGGAGATCCACCTGCCTCTGCCTCCCGAGTGCTGGGACTAAAGGTGCGCGCCACCACGCCTGGTGTGTCTGTCTTTTCTTTCTGTTCACACACTTTGTCTGTCTGTCTTTCTCAACCCTGTCACTTGGCTATCTCTGGGTTGCCGTCTGTCTGTTGTCTTCCCATCCCACCCTGTAGGGTGTGTGTGTGTGTGTGTGTGTGTGTGTGTGTGTGTGTGTGTGCGCACACTTGAGCACACATACAACTGTGGGCCTTGTCTTTCTTTTTTTCTCTCTCTCTTCCTCATCTGTTTCTCCATGTCTTTTAAAAACCAAACAATCAACCAACCAAACAACCAAACAACCAACCAAACAAACATAACTCTGGCTTTCTAAATCCCTCTGGGTGCCTACCTACCTGCCGCTGTACGTTCTCTGGTATGTGGCTTTGTTTCTCTTTCGTCTACCCTCTGTTCCTCTTCAGCTCCTGCAATACACGGGCCAGAAAAGATCCAAGACCACTTTCTCCTTTCAACACAGGAGTTGTGCACTAAGACTGCAGTCACTTTCCCATTTGGGGCCTCAGTTTCTCCACTGCTGGGACAAGGAGAGTGGATGGAGCCCTAGTTTCTTCTGTGGAGCATCCTCTGTCTTCATCTCTTCTTTAGCATACCCCATCCTGTTATGCCCCAAGGCCTCTGCCTCTCTGTTTCCTAAATTTGACTCTGAAGCCTGGACGCTAGTGTTTTAGGGACACCAGTGAGGAGAGGTCTCTGCTATTGTCAGCCAGCAAGGCCTTCAAAGGGAGATTCTTCACTTCTCCACTCCCTTAAACACCCGTGTAGACAGGGTCCCTTTCTGGGGCCATGTCTGGGATACAAACCAGATTAGGTCATCTCTAATCCTCTTTGTGCTGGGGCCTCTGCCAGGCAGGGACACCCACAGCGCAGTGTGTGTGTGTGTGTGTGTGTGTGTGTGTGTGTGTGTGT